>JAHIAM010005435.1:0-43056 GCA_021605205.1 Aegilops longissima
TTACGAGTTCGGGCCCGGCTCGATGGAGTAATACCCTACTCCTGCTTGATTAATATTGATGATATGGGTAGTACAAAGTAGATCTACCACGAGATCGAGAAAGGCTAAACCCTAGAAGCTAGCCTATGGTATGATTGTTGTTAGTCCCTCTGGGACTAAAACCCTCCGGTTTATATAGACACCTGGATAGGTTAGGGTTACCGCAGTCGGTTACAATGATAGGAGATCTACATATCCGTATCGGCAAGCTTGCCTTCCGCGCCAAGGAAAGTCCCATCCGGACACGGGGATGAAGTCTTCAATCTTGCATCTTCATAGTCAGGAGTCCGGCCCGGCGGTGATAGTTGACTGTCAGGACACCCCTAATCCAGGACTCCTCGGTAGCCCGACCAGGCTTCAATGATGATGAGTCCGGCGCGTGGTTTGTCTTGGCATTGCGGCGGGTTCTTCTCAAATTCCATATACTTGTCCGAATAGTGTCCGACCCGATAAATGCTGCGCTCCTTGGCTTCTCGCCGATAATGGCCATCTTCCGTGTTTGAATGAATCAACCAGGTATTTTACTTAACTAGCTGCATAAGAGCCGCCCATAAAAAGCGAGATCTAGATCGAATCACCATCCTCCTCCATAGCTTTCATCGGGCGCCTCACGACAAACCCATTCCATCATGGAGCCGGTCCCAGGCGCGCTCCTCCTCTCGCTCCCAGCCTCGGCCACAGGTGGCAGATGCTCGGGTCCCATAGCAAGCCTAGTTATACTCCAAACCAAAGGATTTCTTCCCCGGCCTTCATGGTTCAGTTCGAGGCGGACTTGCCACCTACAAAGGCGGAAAGCAAGCGGAAGTGTCCCGATCCCTCTAAAGGAGGCGGGTGTGCTTTTTCTTATCTAGTAGAGAGGACTTGGATTTCCAATTCATCCGTTTCTCCGGGGCTCTTGGAGTTCTATGGCCTCCAGTTGCACCACCTTCGCTTTGCCTCCATTTTGCACATCCGGGCTTCGTGGCCCTTCGAACGATTCTTAGGCGTCAGAGGCTCATTTTATGTTGTGGAAGAGATTATTCTGCCTTGTACCCGTTCTCATGAGAAGTCAATATATCAAGTGGGCGGAGCGAACTATGGCGCATCGCCGGGACAGGATATCTATCAGGAACCCGAAGAAGGCGTCCGAAGGCGGCCTTGAATGGTTTTACATGGAGGGCGTCCTGCTGCGGATCCTATTCGGATCGGCCTTCGGAGTTATAGCAAGCTTCTCTGAAGAAAAGCGCCTAAGCTGGCGCCAGCGGAGCCCGGAGGAAAATGACCGGGGCGTCCTTTGCTTGATAGGCGAATAAGATTCTTGGCTCATGCCGGATTGACCATGATTGAGTCATGGCAATCTGCATATGAGAAGTGCAGCGCTCATATAAAGAACCACCCATGTGGGACTTCAGCGGGGGAGGGCGATGCCACCCGCCATGGCGCAAAGGCGGGGATCGGTCACCGAACTGGTGAAGACCTTGTGCGCTATGTATAAAGGGAAGGAGGAGGATTTTCTCGCGTCAATCCAACGAGCGAGTTTTCTTGAATAATCCTCGAAGTTGGGTAAGCAAACATCTTTGTGGCCTGTCCGATCCATGTTCCGTGGTTAAATATCTCATTTCATGGTTTCTGCTGAGGAGGAGCGCCTTGAAATGGAGAAGATACACAGCCGCCCCCACAACCGAGGATCCGGGCGGTCCCTCGATCCGGCCTCGAAGAGGATCCGGATATAAAGGTGGAGTTGATCGGCGGGGTGTTCACCAACTGCATCGACAATGCTTTGGTTGCCATTACGGACGATTACCCGGAATACTTCCGGCCCTCACGAGTGGCTGAGACCGAGTCCCAATACTACGATAATGACCCATCCGTGCTTATTTTTAATCACCGTATTTGATGGTGTTTCGCGGGGTGCCTTCGGCGGAGGCGAGCCAGTGGCAACTAGCCAACAAAAGGCGTCTGACCCGAATGAAAAAGAAGTGCGGTCGGATCGAAACTCCGCCCATAGCGGTATGGCGTGTCACCATATCCCGGGATTGATTCCTGGAAGCGTACTAACGCTGGTGCTCTTTTCAGGGAAAAAGCGCTCGCGGGCCCGAGTCAGGAGAGTTATGTCGAGCCTCCGCATGGCGGGATCCAAGCTAGGTCGAAGCGGAAGCGACCACGGCGTCGTCGGATGCTCCTCCAGCGAGGATCTTGACAGATTGTCCGCCACCAACTCCAGTGGAGGCGCCATGAATCACAGGCGTAGCGAGCGGAGTTCTTCGTGGCGTATGTTTCTCCCAAGAGGCCTTGAATGCCTTCAATTCGGAGATCGCACCTCCGTGCCGCTCAAGATGGTCTAGCGAGCCACGGGCGATATGTAAAGGACATACGGTGAGGAAATTTGACAATTATATATGCGATAGCCAGGACTTACTTAAAATAGTTAGAATAACTGATTTAAGGATCATTTGTTATCTGAGGATCTTACAAAAGAATACCCGCTTGTCCGGGGGCTTGAAGAATGCAAGGCCCAACGAGGCCGCACTAGCATTCTCGAGGAGCCACAGGACCCCCCTCTTGTAATATATGCCTCAAAGATAAATAGTTTATGAAGTGCGGTGTGTGTGTATCGACAATAATATTGCAGATGGCGCGGACTAGATCGGACAAGCAACAGCTCTTGCGCGGTTGAAGGCGGCGAGCGTGCTTGAGAGTGCGGCGGGGAAAATAACCTCAAGATGCCAACACCCAGCTGGGTGAGGAACTAAAGGATGTTCGTGCCGGTTATCCGACTCCGTAAAGGAGAATCGGCAACCGTCGCGGCATTTCATAAGTGCTTGAGCGAACTTTGAAAGAGTTGGCGAGGAAAGCGAACATAAACATGTATGTAGAGTTTGCTCACGAGTCGTCACGAGGAGGAGATGCGAGTTCTTGGTGATCTTCTTCCCGAACTTCGTCTTCTACCTGAAACGAGTTGGCGCGTGATGAAAAGCGTCGCCCAGGCCTTGTGGCCATCTATCTCCTGCCCGAAGGCATTGGGAGCTGGAAGGCGGCTTCAAGGAGCTGCAATGGCGCTTCCGACTATGGAAGATATCGGCCTGCCGTCAAAGGCGCCGAGGAGGCCTGGAACATGGTAAAGATGCGGTACGAAGGCTGACCCAAACCACATGGCGAGTCGGACTGTGGGGCACGATGGAAGGAGATCCTGTAAACTTAGTATCGGCCAAGTAGAATTGGCGTAAGTATTCCCAACAAGATTGTAAATTAGATAGCCTATTAGATGGCATTGAGGAGGAATACAATGAGTCGAGTTGACTATGTAATTAAATATGACATGAAAAATGTCTTCTAGCGGATTGTAGATCGTTTGTCATAGCGGACCTTTTAAGCCCGACCCGGGACCCAATAGTCGGGGTGTGTCCGAATACCCTCACGGTTATATAAAACGGGGCATGCATGGAGACAAAGCGTAGGGTCATTATTGATGTATCGGACAAGTGCCCAACTAGTTATGTTATATTACATGGATAGTAAAAACATCTTCGGGGAGAATAGTTCGTTAAGGGTTCCTTTACTTTGGGATGCATGCCCTAAAGTGCATGTCAAAACTGCTAAAAGCAGAAAATCATCAAGGGGCAGATGGATAAATAGTTAAAAAATCATCTTTCAGTTCACCGACCGAATATTCCCTTAAAGCGCTAGCTTCGGCTTCACCCGATCGAGGTACACATCCGGCTGACCAGCGGTAACAATCGCAGAGGTGCTCCTTTACCACCTAGCGAACAATCGGGGAGCGTGGGGTTAGCAGAGGCGAGCAACCCAACAGCCAAAACTTAAGTCATATCGATGCATATAATGGTGAATAAAAGGTACATGCGGAAGTTTGACACATGTGTTGGGCATAAAGCCCGTATAAATAAGCTTCGTTAAGAAGCCCCAGGTATAATGGCGGACAGCGCATCAAATATCTTGAACAAAGCGCCAGCGAGCCTCTAAAGGCTTCAAGAAGAAGGAGGAAGGAGAAAATAAAAGACAGCAAAAATAGAAAATGTGGGCGGAGGAAGAGCGAACTTGGAGTCCGGCGCTTAAGCGTAGAATCTTCGTGGGCGGGCTGCGTTCCATGGGTTCGGCTCGAGTCGGTTATCCGATCGTTTATGAGCGGTATGCTCCGCTGGTGAGGACCTGGTCGATGATGAAGGACCTTCCCATTTGGGCTTGAGTTTGTCCTTTTTTCTTGTCGGCGGGCGTAGAACTAGTTCGCCAGCGTTATAAGCTTTGGCCCGTACTTCCCTGCTTTGATATCTTGAGCCTACTGTTGATAGAATGCGGGCGAGCTTTTGCCACGTCGCTCCTCCTCAATGCGTCAAACTGTCACGCCCGATCGAGCTCGGCTTCTCTTTCTTCATACATGCGCGCGGGTGAGTCATGAATTATGTCGCGAGCGGGACTGCCTCTGCTGCGTACATCATGAAAAATGGTGTGAATCATTAGTCACGATTCGGCGTGGTCGCAGCCCCAGAGTGCTGGTCGAGCTCCTCAACCCGGTCGTGTTAGATTCCTTGAGGACCGCACTAATGCTGGGTTTGATGCACGCTCATGATTAGAATGTTTGCTCGTTACGACTTGACCGTTGGTTTGAGGGTGATAGGCGAGGCGTAATCGAGCTTGATGCCCATGTTTTTGCACCATAATTTGACCTCATCGGCCGTGAAGTTGGTGCCGTTATCGATGATGATCTTGTGGGGGGCCCGTAGCGGTGCACTACCCACGATATGAAGTCTATCACCGGCCCGGATTGGCCGTTTTATGAGCTTAGCCTCTATCCATTTGGTGAATTTATCCACCATGACCAATAGGTATTTTTGCTTGTGGGTTCCTCCTTAAGGGTCCAACCATGTCAAGCCCCAGACATGACGGCAGGTGATGGGTATAGTTTTGAGGCGGTGGGTGGCATGTGGCTTTGATTAGCAAAAAGCGGCAACAGAGCGCATCGTTGGACTAAATCCTGCATCTGCCGGGCGTCGGCCAATAAAATCCTATCTGGAAGGCCTTGCCTACAAGGGCCGGGCTGCGGCGTGGTGCCCACCCAGGTCCGGCATGAATTTCAGCAGGAGGTTCGCCCTTCCTCTTGGAGATACACCTTTGAAGGACTCTGTTGTGCTTTTCTTATAAAGCTCTCCCTCATGGACTTTATAGGCTTTGGATCGCCGTACTATGCAGCGAGCCTCATTTTGGTCTTGGGGAGTTCTGCCTAGTTAGGTAGGCTAGGAATGGTTAAAGTCCGGGCGATGACCGCCATTATTTACGTGGGTGGGCGGTGTTATTTCGTTGTGAGCCTCCGATTGTGTCGAGTGTTCGGTGTCGGGCAGCGGTTGGGTCGGTTATTATTTCGGACTCCCCTTTCCATAATACGGATGGCGAACAGCCGTTCGGAAGATGTTGGGCGGGGCGGCATCGGCGTTTTCGCGCCCGATCGTGCCAATCGTCCGCCGCTGGTTGTTATCGGGCTATATGATGAAATTTGAGCCCTCGAACCGTCTTTGACATTTTAGGACCGCATTGCGATGCTGCTGGCATTCGGATCTTTGGCATCAAAGTCTCCGTTGATTTGAGATATCGCGAGGTTGAATCGCGCACCTCTAGGCGTTTAATGCCCATGGAACGCCATCGGGAGCGTGCGAGAAGGGCCTCGTATTCGGCTGCGTTGTTGGAGTCCGTATACATTATCGAAGGGCGTATTGGACTGTGTCCCGGTTGGGGATGTCGGGCTGACGCCTTGACCCGGGCCGCCAACATTTTGGAGCCGTCAAAGTGCATGATCAATTGGAGTATCGCCGTACTCTTTAGGAGTTAAGCGGTCCATTCGACCCGCAAGTCGGCCAAAACCTGTGACAATAATAGCGTGTCGTGGCTTATAGGTTATGTCGAATGGAAGGAGCTCTATGGCCCATTTAGCAATCCGGCGCGTCGCGTCGTAGTTGTTTATAATGTCGTTAAGAGGTACTTCCGAGGCTACCGTTATCGAACACTCTTGAAAGTAGTGTCGCAGCTTCGGGATGCCATGAACACCACGTATGCTATCTTTTGATAATGTGGGTACGGGACTTGCATGGAGTTAGGACGGTGGACACATAGTAAACGGTCTTTGAAGAGAGAACCGGTGTCCGTCCGTTTCTCGTTCTCTGACGAAGCCTGCGTGACAACTTGATGTGTTGCGGCGATATATAATAACATTGGTTACGCCCACGTTGGGCGCGGCCAGAACGGTTGTTGCCAATATGGCTTTTATTTCTTGAGTCCGTCCGTGGGCATCAAATCCACTCGAAGTGTTCGGTGTGGCGGAGGGCGGTAAAGGGTAATGCCTTTTCTCCCAAATGGGAAATAAAAGCAGCTTAGAGCCGCTCGCATCCGATCAATTTTGTATTTGCTTGAGGTCTTTTGGAATATCAATTGTGGCGAGCTCGGATCTTGGCTGGGTTTGCTTCAATTCCTCTACGGACACAATGAAGCCCAAGAGCTTTCGGGTGGAGCGCCGAGACGCATTTTCGGATTGAGCTTAATGTCATATTTTGGAGATTGTCGATGTGAGCCTCAAGTTGTCTACTAGAGTTTCGACATGCTTGGATTTGCGACCCGTCATCTACATATGCTTCCTTTGTGTTGCCGATCTGGTTTGCTAGACATATACGAATCATGCGCTGATATGTTAACCCGGCGTTTTGAGCCGAAGGGCATTGTGTTGAGAATGGGCCGTATGGAGTGATGAATCTTTGTTGCGGCAGTGCAGCTCCGCCATCTTGATTTGGTGGTAGCAGATGCAGCGTCGAAGCACAATGAGTAAAGTGTCCTGCTGTAGCGTCGATAATTTGATCAATGCGAGGGAGAAAGGATCCTTTAGGCAAGCCTTATTAAGGTCTTTGAAATCAACACATAGGCGCGAGTTTATCCTTCTTTGGTACCATCACCAGTTGCTAGCGATCCGGATGTTTTATATCTCTGATGAATCCGGCTTCGGGAAGTTTGGCTAGCTCCTCTCCCATGGCTGTCTCTTGGGTTCGGAAAAGCGTGAAAACTGTTTGGTGGCTTGAATCCTTTTAGGATATTTAGGCTGTGCTCGGCCAGCGGCGTGGGATTCTGGCATGTCGAAGGGTGCGAACAAAAATCCGATTTTCTTGTAGAAATTCTCGTAGTCTTGCGTCTACATCGGGGTTTAATTGTGCCCCAATGGAGGCCGTCTTTGCGAGGTCCGTTGGGTGGACTTGGAATTTGACTTTTTCATCCGCTGGTTTAAAGAGGTGGACTTGGATCTTTTATCAAGTATCACATCGTCCCATTCACCGTGGACGCGCATCGCGATGAGTTCCTCGGCGCTAGGGCTTGGATAGTGCCTCGAGGGCTAGTGCGGCTGTCTTGTTTCGTAGCGGAGTGCTATGTTGGGATCACTAGCGAGAGTGATGATTCCGTTAGGTCGGGCATTTAAGCTTCATGTACCCATAATGGGGTATAGCTTGAAAAATTGTGAATGCCTCTCGCCTAATAAGCGTGATATCCGCTGCTGAGCAGGGCCACTTGAAATGTGACCTCCTCGGACCTGTAATTGTCCGGAAGCGAACACTCGTCGAGTGTGATTTTTCCTGTGCAACATGCTTCCGGCTGAGGATTATTCCTCTAAAGGTTGTGCTGCTTCGCTCAATGCGGTTCTAGTCTATTTCCATTTTTGGAGGGTTTCCTCGTAGATGAGGTTTAGTCACTGCCGCCATCCATAGAGTACCTTAGTAAAGCGAAAGCCAGATCCACTATTGGACTGAGGACCAATCGCGGCTGGTGCTCGGGCTGTTAGAATTTAGGTTAAATCCACGGCATTAAAGGTAATAGCGTGTCACTCCATGGATTTATTGTTGCTACTTGGTAGACTTGACAAGGTTGCGGGTGTTCGTTTCGCATATTATTTGATCACGAAAGTCTCGAAGACTATTAATACCGTCTCTGGTGTTGCTAGGCTTGGATTACGAGGCTAAAGCTCTTAGCCACTTTTTTTTTTGCGTAATATCAACATGCTCGAAGGCTATGAGTTGGAGTGGCGCCCTCGTGCTATGAATTTTTTGCGAGGTCCGTTTAGCCAACCCTCGATGAGTTCCGTACCCTTTAGGAGTTTTGTTTTTGGTGTATAACCCAGGTGCTTGGTGATGATGCACCCTTTTATTCGGACTAGGGCTGTATTCGGGGCGGATTATCCCAAAATTACTTCGGTTTTCTGAGCACTCTCCATCGCACAGTACTTTTGTACTATGGTCACCTAGTCAACAAAGCGTGTAATTTCTAGCGACTTATAGCGTTTAGGATTCCTTGTCCGTTACAATTATTGCAGAAGAATGATTCGTCCTCCTCTCGGTGAGTCCTTTATCCTGTCCATAACCGGGAGGAATCGGCGATAGTGATGTCTCTTGTTTCGGCGAGCTCTTGCGAATTTGGGATAGATCGTTGATGTTTGGGTGGTGGGTGGAACTAGATCCGAACCCGTCCAATTTAAGACTTAGGGGCCAGAAATTTCGAACTTGGAAGTTTGGATTTTGAATGCTATCAATGAATTCAACCCATTGCTGACTTTAAGTTCGAGGGCTTGATCGACATCCGTCCCTCTGCGGGAGTCCGGCATGGAGGATCGGGAATCAGACGTAGCTAGTCCTTAAGATGAAGAAGAATCACCGTGTTGCTCCTCTATCACAGCAACATGATGGGTAACACAGGGAAGTTGATCTCTCTCGGATCGGTTTTAGGCCCGATCTGGTGCGTAGTCTATGGCGACTCGGTCGGCGTCACGATCAAGAGCTTCGTTCTACGGAGGAAGAGCTCGTCGGATCTAACTGCTTTCAACAAGTTCGAGTTAACGTGAAGATTGGTTTCGATGACCGAGAAGTCATCGTCGGCGCAATGACGAACAAGCGCTCATAAGAAAACCGCCTAGCCGGAGAGTTTGGCGATAGCCAAAGCTCCTTTAACACAAACCGTCTTTAAAGGCGGGATGAAGCATCCTCGATGGCGGCATACGGCCGGAACTCTCAATGAAAGCACCATTGTCCGATTGTCAAAACCGGCGGATCTCGGTAAAGGGTCGAGCGTAAATCGGCGGATGGTAACGAGGAGACAAGGGACACGATGTTTTACAGGTTGGGCCCTCTCGATGGAGGTAATATCCTACTCTGCTTGATTAATATAGATGATATGGGTAGTACAGAGTAGATCTACCATGAGATCGAGAGGCTAAACCCTAGAAGCTAGCCTATGGTATGATTGTTGTTAGATCCTCTGGACTAAAACCCTCCGGTTTATATAGACACAGGATGAGTTAGGGTTCTGAGAGATTGGTTACAATGGTAGGAGATCTACATATCCGTATCGTAAGCTTGCCTTCCACGCCAAGAAAGTCCCATCGACACAGGGGCCAGTATTCAATCTTGCATCTTCATAGTCCGAGGAGTCCGGCCAGGATGATGGTTGACTATCCGGACACTCCCTAATCAGGGACTTCTCGGTGTTCTATGGTTTGATCCTAACACAACGGGGGACAGTTCCCTTTGGTCAAAAGCCGTCCATGTAAGTGAAAGGGGCTAGATCTACGTGGTCTAGCGCTTCTGAGGTTTGGCGGGGACGGAGGACCTGGGGTAACAATGCCACCGGGCGTCGCACGGACCCTCATACATGCAAGGAGGTGTGGTGGCATGTCAGAAGAAGCCGGCAGCGTCTCAGGAGTGTAGCCCCTGAGGAGTCCTAGAAGTAGGGGGTGTCGGATAGCGAACTATCATCTTTGGCGGACTCCTAGACTATGAATACAAGATTGAAGACTTCCGTCCCGTGTCCGGATGGGACTTTCCTTGGCGTGGAAGGCAAGCTTGGAGATCACGGATAACCATTATTGCTGACTCTGTGTAACCCTAACCTATCGGTGTCTACTAAACGGAGGTTTTAGTCCGTGGGGCGAACAACAATAATACCATAGGCTAACTACAAGGTTTAGCCTCCTCGATCTAAGTGGTAGATCTACTTGTACTACCCATATCATCAATATTAATCAGCGAGGTAGGGTATTACCTCCATCAAGGAAGGCCGAACCTGGTAAATGCTGTCGTGTCCCTTGTCTCCTGTTACCATCCGCCTAGAAGCGCTGATTGGGACCCCCTACCCGGATCCGCGGTTTGACACCGACATTGGTGCTTTCATTGGGAGTTCCTCTGCCAACCGTCACCTATAGGCCAGTGGCTCCTTGATCATCAACAACGGCGCGGTCGAGGTGAGACTCTTCTCCCGGACAGATCTTAAATGATAATGCTTTGCTGCTTGGCAATTCACTTGGCCATCAGGAGCAGATCAAAGCTCGCCCGTGTATCAGGTCAGATTTGGAAGTCTAAACTACCGGCCGACATCCGCGGAGACTTGATCTTTAAGATTAGAGCCGCACTATAGCGCCGCACTATCTCGATGGGCATGACCTAACTCTGCTGGTGAGCAGGTGTCACAGAGGCGCACTAGTATCGCTACGAACATTGATTCGGAACCGATCTCGCCCGATCGAGATGGTTGGTTGGACACCACCTCGGGGCTGAAATCTATCTGACGATCGAGGCGAACACAATCCTGTCCATTGCGAGCCGTGACTCAAAGTGCGGACTCCTCTCCGGACTCCGAACCCTCCGCGCCCTGCCAATTGAATCCGATTGAGGCGCGGTCATGGAGTTCACTTCGCGGACATCTTTCAGCACTTCGCCCTTTGGCGACATCCTGAATTCACTAAAGTCTCTCTCTTTATCCGAAGAGCCTGGCGGACTACGGTCGGGAAGGATGGGATCTGAACGGACGAAGAAATTCAACGCCACCCACCACCCACTTTGTAGCCCTTTGCCGAGCTTACCGCGGCGTGCTCGATTTACGACTCGAAGACATCGGCGGTATGGGCGGCGATGTAGGGAGACAACCATGAACTAGCACCTATAGGATGCTGGACAACCACCTCATCCCATGATGTATACATGGTGGATACACCTAAAGGAAGTGACGGCGAGGAACAACGGGGCGCTCACTGAAGGATAAATCCCTCGAAAGAAGTCAAAAAGCGGCAGCGTAAGCAGCGCACAAGTCCTGCCTCAACAAAGACCCAGCCATAGAGCAGGGCGAACCCGGTGGGCAGCGAACATGCTATTGAGCAACCGTCCGAGCAGGACAACCGATAAACAACCCGGCCCAGCGAAGATAACGATCAGGACGACCTCACCGGACAAATTGTTGGAGCAGAAGAACCTCCACAAAAGGCTGAAATGCGCCACTAGCGTAGCCTGAAAAAGCAAGCGGAAGCTCAAAAGCAGCGAAAGATGCACTCGAGAATCAGATGGAGCAAAGTATTCAACACCCTTGAACAAATCTGGCGACGATCGGCGAACAAAAACTACCCAAAGAAAACTCTGCACGAATTTGATGAGGAGAGAGCCCCACAATCAAAAAATAAAGACCACCGGTCGGGATGGGCGACCCCACGGCAAAAAAAGGCGGCAAATGGCGCGCACACAAGCGATGCGATCAACATAGGATTCACATCAAAGGATGGCCCGATTAGGTCCATCTATGGGCTGAAAAGCAAGCTCTTCAAAGCAAGGCAACCGCCAAATATCAAACATCACGGCACACCCAACTACGAGGCGCCGCACATCCCCTATGTTTCACCGATGAGGTCTTTGGATCATGAATTTCCGGCGGATTCAAACCCGTAAACATAGAGGCATCTGACGGAACAACAGACCACAGGAGTGCGGATCGAGATTACATCCTCCACATACACATAGCTAGAGGAGATGATCTCACGCCATAAAATACTACCCTCAAACTCAAAGGCCAGCTCGGCATTGGCTTAAAAGCCTTCCGAAAATACCATTGGAAGTTGGGAAGAGCTCGGGGATGCGTTCAGGCAAATTTTCCAGGGGACCTATGTCCGCCCTCCGGATCAGAACGATCTAAGTCACATAACTCAGCAGCCGGAGAGTCAGCCAGAGAAATGCTGGAGCGGGTTCCTTACTAAAAAGAACCAAATAGTCATTTGTCCGGACCTTTGAAGCCTTAGCAGCCTTCAAACACAACGTCCAAGAGGCGAATGGCTGCTTGAACACCTCGGCCAATAAAAGCCAAGAACAATGGCCGCATTAACAAGCCTCATGACCCGCTTTTTGCGCGGGAGAGGATAGCTAGCTAGCAAGATGCAGCACCAGCGACCCAAGTACATCCGAAGTCGGGGATGGAAATGGGAAACCACGGCGCAGATGAGACCAGCGCGGATTAAGGAGCGGTCCAAAAAGCGCGGCATCAACGCGGATTCAAAAGCTCACGGCGAGAACAATAAAAAATTGCCCCTTAAGGACAATAGCGATGAGCTATCAACAAACAAATCTTGGACAAGATATGCCAAATCCATAGTACACGGGAAGCACGCAAACCATACCCATAGAATTGTTGGGTCTTCAAGCAGTCCGGCAGACTCAATGCGAACACAAGGGGCTCGACACACCAAGCGAGGCGATAGCGAACCCCACAAGCGAGCACCGGAAAACAAAAATTTCCCACAAGAGGTTAAAACAGTAAACTCACTTCCGTGATAAAGGAAAAAAGCAGCGGCGCCCATCAAGATCGTACGCACATACTCTAAGGAGTATTAGCAGTGGTTATCAAAACCAATCACCTTCGACCATCGGACTACTCGAAAGTATCCGAATGCGGGATGGACTGCCTTGATATTGGATCCTATAATCGACTATTCCAATTTACACAAGTCCTCATGGATGGCGGCGATGACATAAACCTGATATATCGAGGACACAATCCGCATGATGGGGATAGACCCAGCAAAATTCGCCATGGCAACACCTCCTTTAAGGGGTAATGCCGAACCCATATGCCAATATCTGGGCTCCCTATGGCTAGAAGTTTTGTTGGCTCATCAGGCAACTTCCGCCGTGAAAAGTTAACCTTCCACATCGCCCCATTAGTAGCTATCAAGCACTACCGGGCGTGAATATTCGCCCACTTTAGCCATAATACGCATTATGCATCTCTTACACTTAAAATGCCGGACCACAGCGGCATCATCTCATAAAAGGGTATTAAGTGTTACTCGAGCAAGGAAGAGTGCGAGGCTGCCTTGACAGCCCTACACCAATCGGCTCCGCTTACCGCTTTGAATAGGTAATTCGAACCCGGACCACGACTAGGCGAGTCCGGCGCCTACTGGCATACCCCGTACAAGGGGCTGCCGCATGTACAACAAGAGACAATAAAGCTCAATTTTATTCACTTTTTGAATCGTACTCCGTTTATTTAATATAAAGTACATTTTCGCGCGATCTTTTTTTCAACTAAGTTCCTCTCTTTTCGAGATGAACACCGTGCTACACCCGTCGAGGATCGGCTGCGCGGAGATCTGGTATGAGGCGTGCAGTATGGACCGTTGCAAAGATTCTTTTGATTAAGACCTGCGTAAACCTTTTTCTGTCTCTTGTTGATACATCCCTGGTTTCTAGTTATAACCAAGGAGGAGGCTGGCGTTTGGCATCGGCGGCGTCGAATTTACGCGATACACGGACACCGGGGCTTGGGCATTATTCTGCCGTTTTATAAAGACCGAATACCTTAGGGAGTGTTGGCGTCTCGGGTTAGGCCTATATGCATCAGCTCGAATCATGTCTTTGGTCAAATGTTGGGTTTGCCCGGCTCCTGTGTTTTTGCTGCCTTACGTTCCGTTCTATCGGCTAACGGCACCGGGAGAACTCTTGCGATTGTGCCCGGTTACGGGCGGGCGAGCACCTCGATGAAAGCGAACTAGCTGTCATGATATAGCGAGAGAATGGTCAACCACTTTCGATGACTCACCAGAATGTTTAGAATTCCTCGCTTTAACGAAGGACCGTTTTCGGTCAGGCACATCAGCACCCTGGTCCGGAGAGTGCGGTGCCCCTGAGACTATATAGTAGCCACCCTCGAACCTATGGCTAAGTGAAAGTGATAAAGCATTATAGTCCGGTTGCCTAGTTTGCTACGCTATCACCTCCTTCACAGGACCAAGGCGTTGGATCAAGTGTGAAAATCGCCTTTTTGTGAACACCCCGCATTATGTGTGTGGGGCTGAAACCAAGGACTGCCATCTTTGGGTTATATACATATATACATTAACGGCCGCCTGGGTGGTTTACTACTTGAAGGCACAAGTATAAAAGATCTTACATTAAATTGAAACATTATTTTCACAAATCATACATGCCATTCAGGCATAACATCCTTGAACGCTGCGTCTCTATTAAGCAGCGCCTGCGGAACTTCTTCAAAAATAGTGCTGGCGGTGCTAAACACATGCGAATCTTGGGATGCAACGGTGGCCTTCATCTCGCCCGGTATGTCTTGACACGGGCAAGAGCCATCAGCGCTCCCTCTATGCTGCGCCGACCGCTTCATTGCGTCGTCGTAGTACCGCACCAAAGAAGCTGCACTAAGCCAAAATAGCTCTTGGCGGGGTCCACTTGCCACAAATGAATCATGACATGCTTCATGGCAAGTCCGGATGTCGATTCAGCTCGGCCCATTGACCAACCGATCAGTCAGCGGAAGAGGGCGCTCCGGACTATGGAATTGCGACCAATATAGATCTTCCTTTTGTGCCCCATACATTACAGGAAGTGCTCCCTCGCGTCATGGCGCTTCGCTGCTAAGTCTAGATAAGCATCCTCGAACTCCACAACTTGTCCAGCCAGGCATACTTGGATCCGTATATTTCTCCATGCGAAATGGTTTTCCAGCATAATAGCCCGGCTTGACTCAGCTCCTCCTTGGCAGCTCTCATAGCAGAGCGGGCATCCTTGGATTGGCGGTGGCCTTTTCAGAGTCCTCTTGCTTAAGCTTGACATTCTTTTCAAGAACCCCATGGTGGTCGGTAGCATTCTTTAACTTTATATATCGGCCATTTCCTCTTTAACCCGACAATGGCAACCCGTTAGGCTTTAGCTCTTGATTAAGCCCTTAAGCGGCGCGTACTATTCTGGCTTGCTCTTTCGCTCGGCGAGTTCGCCCGCAGCTCTTCCACAACAGCGACACCGTCGCATCAAAAAGCATACAAGTAGTAAGGCATGGGCGTCAGCTCCCTTACAGGTGTCCGCCGAGAAATCGCATACCTTGTATTTCGTCCAACCGTTTATTGACCGGTAGCGATGTCGCATCCGCCTCGTCAAGCTGCCGCTTTAGTTAAGCAAATTCATCGATCCGGCTGGCCGCGGGCGCCCGCCACCTATTTAGGTGTGGCGATATGTTATAACTGAGATTATGATCCTCGACGCGCTGTCAATTTTGACAACATACCCGAGTCTCGGGGCTACTATCTGCTGAGGCGCATTCTATATGCATAGCGCCGAGAAGGTACATCATTTTTGCGTACCTCGAACCCGCGTCGGACAAGCTTCGGCGGCTTCATGCAATCCGCTCTCGGCGGATGTAGTTCTTTCAATCACCGTACCCATTAGAAAACGGTGATCTTACGAATAACCCTTCGCCCGGCAGATCCTTCAGCTCCTCCGACCGCTTACGCCCGGTTAGGCGGAACTTCGGCCCCGCGGACGAGAAACCCTCGCGGCGACATCTCGAGGCGTCCACCTCACATGAAGGTGCGGCAGGTGGGCGTTCGCTCTCCATCATCTCGGAAGAAGATCCCCGAAGACAAGCTCTGCTGAGAGGGCTGAGATCGAACTACAAAGTACAATTTCGGTTATCTTGAGAAATAAATGCAGGGGCGTTCCTTATTTACAAGACCCTTACATTTTACTTACGGCTCATTTGGAGGCTGATCCCTTGGGGAAATAGTGTGGCTGGGTTACTTCCAGCGCGGACTCTCAGCGAAGATTTCTTTCCCTCTTTGAGGCCTTGACCTCGGATCTTCGAGCGGTCCTCTTCTCTCCTCGGAAGGTGGGACTCTTAATCCCTCCTTCCTTGATAGCCTCCTTGTGAAGGCGGTTGCTTCCCGCTCCCCCTTCGCCTTCTTCAAAAGTGGCCTTCTTTATCTTGGTCAGCATGGGATCCGGCGTGGTCTCTGGGGAGGAGCGGACACCTTATTAACTTTGCCTTGGCTATCCTCTGTTCAAGCGGCTCCTTTAAAGGGCATATATATGATAAATGAATGAACAGCCTGTCGAGTTCTGGGACTACTTACTTGAGTATCTGGCGATTGCAGCTTAGTCCAGCGTCCTCGGTCAGGTCGGACACTTCTCTTATGATCCGAAGAACAGTTTATACATCTCCCGCAGGCGTTGTACCCATAAAATGTTGGAAGCTCGCGGTCCCGGTTAAATTCCCACAAGCGAAGAAGCGGCGTTTGCGGGGCGGAAAGCGCGAATCAACATAACCTGCGCCCCTGCGACCATCTTGATCTCTCTTTCTTGGAGGTCTGAATCGGCCTGTAATAGAAGGCGTCCTTGGGCGACCCCAGTCGAGCCCCTTGTTGACCCATAGCGCCGGCCCGCTGTGGTGGACCTGGCGGGGCGGGAGCGCCACCCATTTGGTGCCCACAGGAGGCGGTGATATAGAACCACTCCGTTGCCACAAACCAAGCTCCTCTGAAAAGAGCCCTCGGGCCACGGAGCATCAGCACACTTGCTTATGACGCCCCTCCGCACTCTGCTTGTTGCCCCTCGATCATCTTGGCTCCACCTTGAAGGTCTTGAGCCACAATCCAAAGTGAGGGTGATATGGAGGAAAGGCCTCACATCGACAATGAATGTGAGTTATGGAGGAGGATTCGGATTCAAGTCATGGAAATCCAGCCCATAATAAAACATGAGCCCCCACACAAAGGGATCCGTCGGAAGACTAAACCCGAAGGAAGTGTGACCACGAACACCACGCTCTCGCCGGGCTCGGGAGTGGAATGACCTGCCTGAGGCAGGCAGCCTATCACGAAATCTCGCGGTTAGATACTGGCGTCTACAGCTTTAGCATCTTCTTACTTGTGACGGAAGAAGACATCCATCAGCCGTGCTGGTCGGAGCTGGACATCGTCGAAGGTCGGCGCCTAAATCTGAAGCTTTGGGTGTTAGAACTTGAAGTGCGGCGAACTTCGATGGAGGGAGTAAAAGAAGAGCATTGGTCTCATTATAAAGAGGTTGAATACCAGAGCCCTCCCGTGGTGATTAGGACTCGCCGCCCGATAGAGGCGTGCCAGCGAGCGCAGTTGGGTTACCCGTCCGTATTTGATGAGATTCCGGAATAAGAGCGCGATCTACGCTTTGATAAAGGCGTGCCAAAGAAACCGCCTCGCTAAGCGCTTTAAGGTGGAACAGTATAAAAAGCGATTCATATAAAGGCTTGGCGTGGTGTGATATCACGCCCGCGGAATACGTCAGCAGATCTGTGCAAAATTATTCTCTCTCACGGTGGTACGTGGAACTTGTTTTTGCGAGCGGACACTATCCTGGTGTTCAAAATCTTCTATGAAGTATTGGAGGAACCCGCCTTGCAATGCGAAGACAATATCGCGCCCGGACTTCGTCGTCATTGAAGCCTGGTTCGGGGAGACTCTTGAGGAGTCTGGACTAGGGGTGTCGGATAGCGAACTATCATCTTTGGCGGACTCCTAGACTATGAAGATACAAGATTGAAGAATTACGTCCGTGTGCGGATGGGACTTTCCTTGGCGTGGAAGGCAAGCTTAGCGTCTGGATATGTAGATCTCCTACCATTATGGCGACTACTGTGTAACCCTAACCTATCGGTGTCTATATAAACGGAGGGTTTTAGTCCGTGGGACGAACAACAATCATACCATAGGCTAGCTTCTAGGGTTTAGCCTCTACGATCTCGTGGTAGATCTACTCTTGTACTACCCATATCATCAATATTAATCAAGCAGGGTAGGGTATTACCTCCATCGAGAGGCCCGAACCTGGGTAAAAACATCGTGTCCCTTGTCTCCTGTTACCATCCGCCTAGGCGCTGATTCGGGACCCCCTACCGAGATCCGCGGTTTGACACCGACACCCCCCTCACAGACGGCGCCCGCCCGCACACAGAGGGAAGCGACAGCGTGGGGTCTACGGAAGGATCTTCTGTGGGTATGGCCGGATGTTGCTCCAAAGTGTTCCTATGGGCTGACCTAACACAACTTGGGGGAGAGTTCCACTGGTGAAAGCCCGTCAAGTGTAAAGTCAAGGGCTAGATCTCGTGGTCTAATGCTCTGGAGTTAGGCGGGGCGGGGCCTGGGTGGTAGCAATACCACGGAGGCGTCGCATCGAGCCCTCATACATGCAAGGTGGTGTCGTCGCATGTCCGAAGAAGCGTTCTGGCGTCTCGGGTTGTAGCCCCCCTCACGGATGGCGCCGCCGCCCGGCTTTGGAGAAGCAGACGCGTCGGGTCTACGGAGGATCTTGCTATGGGTATGGCCGGATGTTGCTCGAAAGTGTTCCTATGGGCTGACCCTAACACAGCCGGGGGAGAGTTCCACTGGTCAAAGCGCCGTGTAAAGTCAAAGGCTAGGTCTAAGTGGTCTAACGCTATAGGGTTAGCAGCGGGGCCAGAGAGCCTGGGGGTTGCAATGCCACGGGGAGGCGTCGCACGGGCCCTCATACATGCAGGGTGGTGTCGTGGCATGTCCGAAGAAGCGTCCGCAGCGTCTCCGGGGTGTGGCCCCCCTCACGGACGGCACCGCCCGGCACTGGAGAAGCAGACGGCGCGGGTCTACCGGAGGATCTTGCTATGGGTATGGCCGGATGTTGCTCAAAGTGTTCCTATGGGCTGACCCTAACACAGCCGGGGAGAGTTCCCTTTGGTCAAAGCCCGTCCGTGTAAATTCAAAGGCTAGGTCTCGTGGTCTACGCTCTGAGGTTAGGCGGGCCGGGCCCTAGGGGTAACAATGCCGCCGGGCGTCGCACGGAGCCCTCATACATGCAGAGAGTGGTGTGTGGCATGTCCGAAGAAGCGACCACAGCGTCTGCAGTGTTGCCCCCTCATGGGCCAGGCGCGCCACCGGCACACGGAGGGATGGAGCAGACCCGTGGGGTCTCCATGGAGGGATCTTGCTGTATGGCCGGATGTTGATCCAAAGTGTTCCTATGGGCTGACCCTAACACAACCCGGGGAGAGTTCCACTGGTCAAGCCGTAGTGTAAAGTCAAAGGCTAGATCTCGTGGTCTAACGCTACAAGGTTAGGAGGGACGGGGGCCCTAGGGGGCAGCAATGCCACCGGAGCGTCGCACCAGGCCCTCATACATGCAGGGTGGTGTCGTGGCATGTCCGAAGAGGCGGCATGCATCTCCGAGGTGTGGCCCCCCTCACAGACGGCATTGCTACCCCCCCCCCAACCCGCCCACAGGTACCCCGTCCTGTCTAACCCTCACACAAGCGACCGCGGGTCTGGACCTTTTCACTGGTTGTCATAGCCCAGCCCATTGCTACACCCCAACACCGTCGGCCCAAGCCCACCCCAAGATTCCCTCCGTGTCGGCCCGACATGGCGTTGCTCCCCTCTTGGACATGCCACCACAACCACGTCGCATGTATGAGGCCCCGGTCGGCCTTTCGGTGGCATTGCTACCCCAAGGACCCCGTCCGCCCTAACCTGTAGTGTTTGACCACGGGATGTAGCCCTTGACTTTGCATGGGCGGGCTTTGACGGTGGACCTTTCCACCCGGTTGTGTTAGGTCACCGATAGGAACACTTTGGAGCAACATCAGGCCGGGCCCGGCAAGATCCCTCGGTGTAGACCCGCAGCGTCCGTTTCCCCCTCTAGGTGCGGCCCGGCGGCTGGGCGTCCGTGAAGGCACACCCGAAGCGTGTGCGCCTCTTCGGACATGCCACCACAACACCCCGCATGTATGGGGTCCCGGTGCGACTCTCCGGTGGCATTGCTACCCCCCAGGGCCCCTGTCCCGCCTAACCCTGTAGCGTTTGACCACGTGATCTAGCCCTTTGACTTTGCATGGACGGCCTTTGACCAGTGGAACTCTCCACCCAGTCGTGTTAGATCAGCCCATAGAAACACTTTGGTGCAACATCCGGGCAAAAGCCACAGTAAGATTCCCTCCGTGTAGACCCGACGCGTCCGTTTCCCCCCTCCAGGTGCCGGCGGCGACGCTGTCCGTGAGAGGGGGCACACCCCGGAGACGCATGCCGCCTCTTCGGACATGCCAGCACATTGTATGGCATGTATGAGGTCGGTCGACGGTCGGTGGCATTACTACCCCTCACGGCCCCGTGCCGCCTAACACCCAGGGGTCCCGGTGTCCGCAGGCGTCGCCTACAGTGCCGGGTCCCACTCAGATGGTAAACTAAAAATCAAAAATGTAATGATTGAATTGATTAAAAACTCCTGTATTCATCATTGAAAGCGGACAATTACTCTGAAGTCTTTAGTGCGGGCAGCCTCCGGTGCGAACGCTGAATTTCGAGTAATTGTCGTTTTCTTCTTATAAGTCGAATGAATGCGGAGCTTATAGCGTATGGATTAGTGAACTATTTAAACATGTCAAGTTGCTTTTCCCTCGGCGAGGTGGGACTATTTCTTAAAAATTGTGGTTTGCATATATGCCGGCGGCCTAGCCATCGGCATAGGCCTCAATCTATGCCGACGGCCGGGCCGTCGGCATATGTCCACGTTATCCACTCCCCCCGGGCTGCTGACATGTGGGCCGAGCCTATGCCGACGGCCATGCCGTCGGCATAGGGCCAACCTTATCCCCTCGACCACCCCTCCTCCTCAACTCATTTCTCTCCCTCACCGCACCCAACCCCGACCCCTACCGCCGCTACCCACCTCCTCCGCCGCCCGCCCTAAGCACGCCACCGTCCGCGCCGCTCCGCCCCGAAACGCCTTGGCGCCGAGACCTCCCACTCCGACCAGCGCCCACCGAGCCCGCCGCCGCCGCCCGCGCCTCCCTGCCCGACTCCTTGGCGCCCAGCTGGCCGCGTGGCCGCATCGCCTCGACTCCCTGCGGCCTCCCGCCCCAACCCAGCCGCCCCCGCCCGACTTCCCTCGGCCGCCCAGCCCGACCCCGTCGGCCTCCTGCCCGACTCCGCACCTCCCGCCCCAACTCCGGCTGTGTCGGGACCCGACTCAATGCTACCGATCTAGCATGTAACACCTCGTATCACTTTGCGCGCCTCACGCACGGTATTCCCACAGGTGTCGCCTTACCGAGCCAGTGTTTGCACCTTTTAGCTGCGTGTATGATAGTGTCACTAGCATCCATATGACAAGGCCGGGCTGACATGGCTGGTCGTGAACCCAAAGTGGCACTAACTACGAGGACAGGCATACATGACCCGACAACGAGCGTGTCGATCATCGGCGAGTGAATCCGGGTTGTAAGCAAGCGGGCTATGAGGACTCGATGAAGCCGGGCTGTAGCGAGCTAACGGGACTCTGGTAGACACCGCGTGACATTTCCCGAAGGACATACGAGGAGCGAAGAAGGACACATGCGGCGGCCTAAGTGTTCGGAGCAGTAGCAAGCTACCAAGGCTCGATTGGAAGCACTAGGACACATTTCCCGGTAAGAGAGGCTACCAAGGATAAACAACTAGTTAGTCAGATCCCACACATACCAAGCATTTCAATAACATACACACAATATGCTCGATATGTGCAAATACAACATGGCATCACAACATGACTCTACAACTCAAGTATTTATTCAATAGGCTCAGAGGCGAGATATTACAAACATGGGTCTCACGACCCAACATTGAAACATACAAGTCAAAGCACAAATGGAAGCTTAACATGTCGAGTACAGACATCTACAAATGAAAAAAGGCTGAGAAGCGACTAACTACAAGATCCTACCGGGGCACAAGATCGTAGCTGAGGTAACAAGCTAAGCGTCGAAATCGAAGCGGAACTACTAGCGAGACGAAGTCTCTGCAAAAACATAAAATAGGCAAATGTGGTACAAATGTACCCTTAAGACTTACATCAGAACTAACTACATATGCATCATTATCAACAAAGGGATGGTGGGGTTTAACTACAGCAAGCCAACTTTGACTCGGTGGCTATCCTGAACTACATTGCAAGTAACTCTTTTGAGGTGGCGCTACGAGTCCACATATTCACCATATCAATACACCACTATGGAACCGCTCCGTCTCCCTCTCGAGAGCATGCATCCATAGCACTCATGCTTATCTTGCGTATTTAGAGTATCCACTTTCACTTGTCTATGAATTATACAGGCAACCAAGAAGTCCTTTACGCGAACACGGCTATTGAATAGATGATGTTAACCCTCTGGGGTGTACTTCTCACTGCGCTCCCACCACTTACTGCCGTTTACACAACATGTACTCGGCAACCTTCAGCGGAAGCCCAGGGTGTCGGCCACGACCTACCTAAACACTCAAGTCTCTAGTCAGGTTTATCGCCTATTCAGGTTCCATCCATGAGAGTCCGGTGAGGTTTCCCTCTGGCCCCGAGCGATGTGTGCAGGGGTTCTGAGACACCAAGCAGGCGCCCGTTACACCGTGCCACGTGCCTACCGCATCACAGCCCACCCCTCGGGTCAGCGCTGCCCGGCCTCCAACATACTACAAACACGAAACTACTTGCAACTCTTGGACAGAGGACAAGGGTGATTAAACCGAGAGGGTCCATTGGTTTGGGCTCAATGCGTGGTAGTAGCTGTTTCATGGATCACAAACACAGAACTCAGTTCACGAGGGCCAGTTCAATGAGACAACCCACCATGTACTCCTACATGGCCTCTCACGCTACCTTTACCGTCGTGTTCACACACTTAGCGCACACCAGTAGGACATGTTCACACCTCGATTCATCCCGATGAATCAGACCTAACTCAACTCTAGCGATGCGAGGCATGACAAACAAGCATGAATGAGTAGGCTGTGAGGCTCAAACAACTCCTACTCATGCTAGTGGGTTTCATCTATTCTGATGGCAATGACAGGTCATCACGAGAGGATAAAGGGTTCAACTACGCAGCAAATGTGAGATGAATCGTTGTTGTCCTAATGCAGTAAAAAAGAAGCGGGGAGCGAAGAGTGGGATTGTATCGGAATGAACAAGGAGGTTTTGCTTGCAGCACTACGAAGATAGTATAGCTCTTCATCGGTCTCAACTTGATCACAAAGTCGGAACATCGTCTAACGAGAGGGACAAATACCGAAGCCTTGAGAAGAAATACAATCAATGCAATGCACAATATGATGCATGATCATGAGATGTCAATATCTTGTGTATTGGGCTAATGCAACTAAAACCATAGTGGTTTGAGCTTATTTGAATCAAGATTCAAAAACAAGCCTAAACTATGAACTCATATAAGTGCATTATCATGTTCCATCTAAACAGCAAGGTTAGGTTGCTCTAACATGCATGAAACCAATCTGAGACGGAAAGGTTGGATTTTCTTATCATTTTCATATATAAATTATTTGATTTGGAGCTACGGTTGAAGTTTTATGAATTTTATAAGTTTAGGACAATTTATTGGATTTCACGGATAAGAATAAATATAGAAAAAGATTAGCGCATCAGCATGGCGTTGGGGAGTGGCGTCATCAGGTCAAAGCGCTAGCCGAGTCAAACTTGACGGTGGGGCCCATATGTCGATGTAACAGCTAACTAACATGTTTAGTTAGTGTTACGTTAACACTAACCTAGGTTAGTTGGGGCACAGGCCTTTGGTTGAGTGTCTAAACTAAGCGTCGGGGTTAATTAGCACTAATCTAAATCTAACTAAAAGTTAAAAGAGGCGGGCCCATGCGTGAGTGACCACAGGGGGGTCAAACCAGGTCAAGCGAGTCAACCTCACGGACTTGGTCACGTCACGTCGCGGCGGCGCTAGAGGCAGCGGAGGTGCTCGGAATCGCAGCTCGGCGACCAAGCGCGGCGGAGAGGCTCTATGGGGAGCTGGCGTTCACAGCATGTAATGGGGCACAGCGGTAGCAGCCGAGGTGGAGTTCAGCCAGCGGCGGTTTGCACGTTGCGGAGGCATGTCGGAGCCGTGGATGGTCGTGATCGACTTCGCGGGAGTGCAGCGAGTGCAGCGGTGGGCTCGGGCGCGTGCTTGCACGGCCGTAGTCGCGGCGGCGACATGATCGGCGGCGAGGAGCTGTCGGCTCCGACAACCACGGTGGTTAGAAGGCGCGGACAAGAATGGGGAGAGAGGGGAAAATGGTTGGGGCTCACGGTGAGGTCGAAGAGCAGGTCGGCGTGCTCGGGGAGGCGGCGGAGACGGCGAACCAGACGGCAGCACCCGGCGGCCGTGGTCGGGGAAGAAGGCCACAATCGTCGTCTTGGGGCCGTCCTGGCTCGTGTAGCTCGGAGAGGAGGGAGAAGAGGTGGTGGCGGAGCCATTGAGAAACATCGGCGGCGAGGCGGTGGTTGTGTACCCCATGGCGCTCGTCGGTGGTGCGAAGGCGTGTTGATGAGATGAGGCAGCGAGGGAGAGCAAGGGAAGAGTGAGAGAGTTCGAGGGGTGGCGTGGCGCTGCAGGGAGGCGTCCGGGGAGGAGGCATCTGGCGGAGGAGGCTGGCCTCCTCGGCAGGCAGCGTCTTGAGCCTTGCTGCTCCTCTTGGCGGGAAGAAGATGGCAGGAGAGGAAGCGGTGGTGGACTAGGCCGGTTGGCTTGGCATGGTGGGCCGGCAGTGGGCTGCAGGTCGAGGCCAGGTAAATTCTCTCTCTCTCTCTCTCTCTCTCTCTCTCTCTCTCTCTCTCTCTTTTATTTCTGTTTTTCTGTTCCTTCTGAAACTTGATGGCTTTATTAAAAATACTTAGGCACACTCAAAAACCACCAAACTGCTCATAGCCGCTGTTTGGAATATATCCAACATGGAACATTTCAGTTTAGGATTATTTGGACATTTTAAATATTTTATAGTATTTAAATGCCCAAATTCAAATAGAGTATGATTTAATTTAGAGCCCAAATATGTCATGGAAAAATGTGCATCAGCTCTGGCTACTGTTTACAGTATTTCCCATAAATGATGAACATTTTTGATAGCGATTTGGACTTACTGAAAATATTTTAGGTGAACCTAGTGAATTCCTTTAATGCTAGGGTTTGTACAATCCCCATTTCAAATTCATTTGAAATTAAACATGATGCACACATGAAGCTGGCCTAGCCAGAACTAGGGATGTGACAACTCACCCCCACTAAACAAGAATCTCGTCCCAAGATTCAAGCTAGGGTAAGATGAAGGGGGAACGCAAACTAACACAATCTTCACGATCCAAGTTGCACTTTATAAGGCGTTGATTTGATAACCATCATTGTCTCGATGCCTTGCTCGAGAACTTTAACCAACATGACAAAGGGAGGGAAGGAAAACTCTAGAAAGATCGATCTCCTTGGAGATCGAACAACTCGAGATCAACTCCGGAATGAGACATAGCAACATCTCTCGAGCTAAGGCACAAGGCACACATCTAGAGGATGGAGTGGAGCAGATGGCGAGGTCACTAGGTGAACAACAATTCCATACCTAAGAGGGTGGTGAGCGGTTGTCATCGTGGCGAGATTTGAGTTGCCATGACATCGCAATGGAACACCTTAGATGAGGGTGATTAAGTAGAATTTATCCCTTAATTGGCCAAAAGAATTACTTTTGATTAGGAGATCAATAAAATTCTCTATACCAGCTGAGGCAATTCTCGAGCAATCGTTTGAAGGAGTTCGGTAGAATGGCATACTCGAATTTGGAATGGATGATGTGGGTTACCTTGTTGAAGACAAGCATGAGGATGATTTTGCTTATCACGGAAATGGATGAGACCCATGGTAGACTAGCACAATGTGGTGCTAGCTGGAAACAAAATGCAAATCTGGGAATGATTCTAGTAAGCTGGCGGGGAGGCTCAATAGTAGAGTGAGTCTACAGTTGAAAATTTATAACATAACCGAGGCGAGAGCACTATGCAATTGATGTCGACGATAAAACCTAGCACTTGCGCGTGCTCTCAAGACTTGAGCATTTCCATATTCATCAAGGTTTTGCCAATATCCGTGTCAAGGATCCTGGCAACACAACATACCACCATGATGAATAGTGACGGACGATGCAGATGCAAACGAGGATAACACCTTCTCAGATTTCACCTTAGCGAGGCGAAGGAAATAGAATCTGGATGATCGACCAAGAGAAATTTAGCACTCCGCTTCTAATGTTCTCCTTGATGTGCTAGCGTAATCCATTTATTAAAATGGTTTGATATCTAGAGCATCAAGTAAAAGGTCAGACTTCAGGAGCACAAAAATCCATAAGGAACAACTAGGAAGTAAGTCCTACGAAATCCTTTTGGGGTGGTGGCCAACTTCCTCAATCAAGATACTACAATAATAGGTCTTACGGCTGGGTGTGTTAGTACAACATCCACTTTACCGGTTATCGAGGGACCAATATTATAGTTCTTGAGAAATGTTCCAACCATCATATCTGCCTGAGATTCAGATCTGGTTGGTGTCAGAATAATCCAGACTCATCAAGTCTAGAAAGAAAACTAAAGTTTGCAACACAAATCGACGAGATGGCGTTGCGAGATTCTCGGAAAATGAACTATGATAGCAAGCTCCAAAATATGAGTTGGTACTGCTACAATCATGTGAACACGTTGTCCCGAACAAGCATGATCACATGGTAGTCTTCAAAGAAACACTACGAGTTCTGGTTGGAAACCATCAGCGAGGATATCAAATTCCTTGCATAAGGCATGCTCTTAGAAGAACTTCTTCTCCTTGAACAAATCAATCGGTGGCTTGGTGTGCTCGGGACACATATGGAATGAAGGTTGCAAGTCTCGGACCACGAGAATACTTTGCATGTATGCATGAGTGACTTGGGATGATTCCAGAGGAAGCAACATTGACATTCTCGAATGCACGGCGGCAACTTGCACCAATTGCACATGAATTAGAGAAAGTCACTTCTTTCAGCCGAACATAGGCTTCATGGCGGGTCATGAAGATAATGCTTATAAAAGTTTCCAACACTAGCTGGATGTTCAACATAATCATGGATAAGATAGGAATGTATCCGATGGAAACAAACAACAATTCATCCGGTGTCCATATAAATGGAGTTCCACAATCATGTGAACAAGGTGATAGCATTGGTCGGACCAAAAGATGTAGCGGTGTATGCTGGGAACAACCACGAGTAAGACAACATTATGAATATCGTTGGTTCTAACTTTTGATGATAGCCCACACTCGAATCAAGGTTTGGACAAGGCGATAGATTCAACAACCGATCACGGGAACAATCAATGAAGCCATCATCTCTCTTCAACGTACACACACACAAGGATATCCCATAAAATGAACTAAGTCGGGCTTATATCTTCCAACTCTCCAAGTTGTTGTTTAAGCAACCAACTAGCTCAGGGTACCAACATAGATTCTTGGAGAAAGGGTGGTTTACAAGATAACCAACTTGATCACGAGCTCATAGCGGTCGGTGGCGACACGGTGATACTTCGAGAAGATATTCAGAAAATCACGAACCACCAATATGTTACTAAGCTCGAGAACACTTGCTTTTAAGGGCAAGACGATATGATCAAATGAGCAAAGTATTGATGCAATCCTAACTCACTGATCGGAGAGTGCACCGAAAATAAGGACTAGGTAGCACGCTCAACCTTAGGGCGATGATTCAATAATCAACACGCTAGGAATGAGGTTATTGTCCATTTAACTACCAAGCAACAGAGTTGCTAGGAGTATAGATTTTACACATCACGATTCACTTGTCGGTGCTCGGTTACAATAACACGGAACCGAGGAATGAATAATGATGGCGAAATATCACTTGTATCAAGAGTTCATAGGATGTGTTGGGGCGTAGTAATTTCAAAAATTTCCTACGATCACGCAAGACCATGGAGATGGCATATAGCGAGAGGAAGAGTGTCCGTCCACGTACCCTCGTGAACCCGGCGAGCGTTATAACAAGCGGTTGATGTGAGTAAATGCGTCTCCACGATCCGACCGATCCAAGCACCGAGCGTCGGCACCTCCGAGTTACGCACCGTTCAGCTCGATGGCGATCCCGGACTCGATCCAGCAAAGTGTCGGGGATGAGTTCCGTCAACCACGACGGCGTGGTGGCGATGATGATGCTCCACCGGCGCGGGGCCGCCTAAGCTCATGACGATATGACTTCTCCGGCAGCAGGCTTCGCCTAAGCTCATGACGATATGACGAAGTGGAATATGGTGGAAGGGGCACCGCTGCGGCTAAGGAAAGATCCGTAGATCAACTTGTGTGTCTTGGGGTGCCCCTGCCCCCGTATATAAAGGAGACAAGGGGAGGTGGCGGCCCTATAGGAGGCGCACCAGGAGAGTCCTACTCCCACGGGAGTAGGACTCCCCCCCTAGTTGGACTAGGTTTGGAGGAGGAGAAGGGGGAAGGCGCCCCCCCTTCCTTGTCCTATTCGGACTAGAGGGGAGGAGGCGCAGCCACCTTGGGCTGCCCTTCCTCTTCTCCTATGGCCCATTAAGGCCCATTGACCTCCCGGGGTTTCGGTAACCTCCGGTACTCGATAAAATCCGATTTCACCGGAACATTTCCGATGTCAAATGTAGGCTTCAATATATCAATCTTTATGTCTCGACCATTTGAGACTCCTCGTCATGTCCGTGATCACATCCGGGACTCGAACAACCTTGGTGCATCAATACTTATAAACTCATTATGAGCTGTCGCCGAAGCGTTAAGCGTGCGGACCCTACGGGTTCGAGAACTATGTAGACATGACCTAGAACTATTCTTGGTCAATAACCAATAAGCGGAACCTGGATGCCCATATTGGCTCCTACATATTCTCTGAAGATCTTTATCGGTCAAACCGCATAACAACATACTTTGTTCCCTTTGTCATCGGTATGTTACTTGCCGAGATTCGATCGTCGGTATCAATACCTAGTTCAATCTAGTTACGGTAAGTCTCTTTACTCGTTCCGTAATACATCATCTCACAACTAACTCATTAGTTGTAATGCTTGCAAAGCTTAGGTGATGTGTATTACGAGAAGGCCTAGAATACCTCTCCGACAATCGGATGACAAAACCTAATCTCGAAATCGCCAACCCAACAAGTACCTTTGGGACACACTGTAGTACTCCTTTATAATCACCCGATTCGTTGTGGCGTTTGGTAGTACCAAAGTGTTCCTCCGGTAGCAGGAGTTGCATAATCTCATAGTTACAGGAACATGTATGGGTCATGAAGAAAGCATTAACATACTAAGCGATCAAGTGTTAAGCTAACGGAATGGGTCATGTCAATCAGATCATTCAACCAATGATGTGACCTTTTAATCAAATAACAACTCCTTGTTCATGGTTAGGAAACATAACCATCTTTGATTAACAAGCTAGTCAAGTAGAGGCATACTAGTGACATCTGTTTGTCTATATATTCACACATGTATTATGTTTCGGTTAATACAATTCTAGCATGAATAATAAACATTTATCATGATATAAGGAAATAAATAATAACTTTATTATTGCCTCTAGGGCATATTTCCTTGAGTCTCCCACTTGCACTAGAGTCAATAATCTAGTTCACATCATCATGTGATTCAACACTAATATTCACATCGTATGTGATTAACACCCATAGTTCACATCGTCATGTGACCAACACCCAAAGGGTTTACTAGAGTCAATAATCTAGTTCACATCGCTATGTGATTAACACCCAAAAAGTACTAAGGTATGATCATGTTTTGCTCGTGAGAGAAGCTTAGTCAGCAGATTACATCACATTGAGCCGTATCTATTTTACAAATATTCTATGTCTACAATGCTCTTGCGGAGCTACTCTAGCTAATTGCTCCCACTTTCAATATGTATCCAGATTGAGACTTAGAGTCATCTGGATCAGTGTAAAAACTTGCATCGATGTAACTCTTTCTGACGGGCCTTTTTATCACCTCCATAATCGAAATATTTCCTTAGTCCTCACTAAGGATGTTCTTGACCAATGTCGATGATCTACTCCTAGATCACCATTGTACTCCTTGCCAAATTCAGAGCAAGGTATACAATAGATGCAGTACATAGCATAGCATACTTTATAGAACCTATGGCTGTGGCATAGGGAATGACTTTCATTCTCTTTTCTAATTTCTGCCGTGGTGGGATTTGAGTCTTACTCAATTTCACACCTTGTAACACAGGCAAGAACTTTTCTTTGATTGTTCCATTTTGAACTACTTCAAAATCTTGACAAGGTATATATTTATTGAAAAACTTATCAAGCGTCTTGATCTATCTCTATAGATCTTGATGCTCAATATATAACAGCTTCACGAGGTCTTTCTTTGAAAAACTCCTTTCAAATACTCCTTTATGCTTTGCGAGAATAATTCTACATTATTTCCGATCAACAATATGTCATTCACATATACTTATCGAAATGTTGTAGTGCTCCCACTCACTTTCTTGTAAATACAGGCTTCACCAAAGTCTGTATAAAACTATATCTTTGATCAACTTATCAAAGCGTGTATTCCAACTCGAGATGCTTGCACCAGTCCATAGATGGATCGTTGGAGCTTGCACATTTGTTAGCTCCTTTAGGATTGACAAAAAACTTACGGTTGCATCATATACAACTCTTCTTTAATAAATCCATTAAAGAATGTAGTTTTGACATCCATTTGCCAGATTTCATAAAATGTGGCAATTGCTAACATGATTAGGACAGACTTAAGAATCGCTACAGTTGAGAAAATCTCATTGTAGTCAACACCTTGAACTTGTCGAAAACCTTTTGCGACAAGTCGAGCTTTATAGATAGTAACACTACTATCGGCATCCGTCTTCCTCTTGAAGATCCATTTATTTAACATGGCTTGCTGATCATCGAGCAAGTCAATCAAAGTCCATACTTTGTTCTCATACATGGATCCTATCTCAGATTTCATGGTCTCAAGCCATTTCGCGAATCTGGGCTCATCATCGCTTCCTCATAGTTTGTAGGTTCATCATGGTCTAGTAACATGACTTCTAGAATAAGATTACCGTACCACTCAGTGCGGATCTTACTCTGGAAGACCTACGAGGTTTAGTAACAACTTGATCTGAAGTTTCATGATCATCATCATTAACTTCCTCACTAATTGGTGTAGGAATCACTTGGAACTGATTTCTGTGATGAACTACTTTCCAATAAGGGAGAAGGTACAATTACCTCATCAAGTTCTACTTTCCTCCACTCACTTCTTTTGAGAGAAACTTCTTCTCTAGAAAGGATCCATTTAACAAAAACTTGCCTTCGGATCTGTGATAGAAGGTGTACCCAACATTTTCTTTTGGGTATTCTATGAAGCGCACTTCTCGATTTGGGTTCGAGCTTATCGGTGAAAACCTTTTCACATAAGCATCACAACTCAAACTTTAAGAAAGCGACAGCTTAGGTTTCTGCTAAACCATAGTTCATACGTGTCATCTCAGCGGTTTAGATGGTGCCCTATTAAGCGTGAATGCAGCTGTCTCTAATGCATAACCCCAAAGCGATAGTGGTAAATCGGTAAGATACATCATAGATCGCACCATATCATAATAAAATGCTGATTCTGACGTTCGGACACACCATAACGTTGTGGTGTTCGGTGGCGTGAGCTGTGAAACTATTCCACATTGTTTTCATTGAAGACCAAACTTCGTAACTCAAATATTCATCTCCACGATCAGATCGTAGAAACTTTATTTTCTTGTTACGATGATTTTCCACTTCACTCTGAAATTCTTTGAACCTTTCAACTATTTCAGACTTATGTTTCATCAAGTAGATATACCCATATCTACTCAAATCATCTGTGAAGGTCAGAAAATAACGATACTTGCCACGAGCATCAACACTCATTGGATTGCATACATCGGTATGTATTATTTCCAATAAGTCATTAGCTTGTTCCATTGTTCCGGAGAAGCGGAGTTTTAGTCATCTTGCCCAAAAGGCACGGTTACATAAGCATCAAATGATTCATAATCAAGTGATTCCAAAAGTCCATCAGCATGGAGTTTTCTTCATCGCTTTACACCAATATGACCTAAGCGGCGATTGCCACAAATAAGTTGCACTATCATTATTAACTTTGCATCTTTTGGTTTCAATATTATGAATATGTGTATCACTATGATCGAGATCCAATGAACCATTTTCATTGGGTGTGTAACCATATAAGGTTTTATTCATGTAAGCAGAACAACAATTTATTCTCTTACTTAAATGAATAACCGTATTGCAATAAACATGATCAAATCATATTTATGCTCAACACCAAATAACACTTATTTAGGTTCCACACTAATCCCGAAAGTATAGGGAGTGTGCGATGATGATCATATCAATCTTGGAACTACTTCCAACACTCATCGTCACTTCCCCTTCAACTAGTCTCTGTTTATTACGTAACTCCTGTTTGAGTTACTAATCTTAACAACGAGCAGTATCAAATACTCGGGGATACTATAAACACTAGTAAGGCACACATCAATAACCTGTATATCAAATATACTCTTGTTCACTTTGCCATCCTTCTTATCCACCAAATATTTGGGGTATTTCCGCTTCGGTGACCATTTCCTATGCAGTAAAGCACTTAGTTTCAGGCTTTGGTTAGACTTTGGGCTTCTTCATGGGAGTGACAACTTGCTTGTCATTCTACTTGAAGTTCCCTTTCTTTCCTTTGCCCTTTTCTTGAAACTAGTGGTCTTGTCAATCATCAACACTTGATGCTCTTTCTTGATTTCTACCTTCGTCGATTTCAACATCACGAAGAGCTCGAGAATCTTTTCGTCATCCTTGCATACTATAGTTCATCACGAAGTTCTACTAACTTAGTGATGGTGACTAGAAAATTCTGTCAATCACTATCTTATCGGAAGATTAACTCCCACTTGATTCAAGCGATTGAAGTACTCGGACAATCTGAGCACATGCTCACTAGTTGGCGATTCTCCTCCATCTTTTAGCTATAGAACTTGTTGGAGACTTCATATCTCTCAACTCGGGTATTTGCTTGAAATATTAACTTCAATTCCTGGAACATCTCATATGGTCCATGGCGTTCAAAACGTCTTTGAAGTCGATTCTAAGCCGTTAAGCATGGTGCACTAAACTATCAAGTAGTCATCATATTGAGCTAATAGCGTTCATAGCGTATGCATCTGCTCCTGCAATAGGTCTGTCACCTAGCGGTGCATTAAGGACATAATTCTTACGTGCAGCAATGAGGATAAACCTCGGATCACGGATCCAATCCGCATCATTGCTACTAACATTTTCAATACAATTTTCTCTAGGAACACATATAAAAACATAGGGAAGCAACAACGCGAGCTATTGATCTACAACATAATTTGCAAAATACTACGGGACTAAGTTCATGATAAATTAAAGTTCAATTAATCATATTACTTAAGAACTCCCACTTAGATAGACATCTCTCTAGTCATCTAAGTGATCCGTGATCCAATCAACTAAACCATGTCCGATCATCACGTGAGATGGAGTAGTTTCAATGGTGAACATCACTATGTTGATCATATCTACTATATGATTCACGTTCGACCTTTCGGTCTCCGTGTTCGAGGCCATATCTGTTATATGCTAGGCTCGTCAAGTTTAACTTTGAGTATTCGCGTGTGCAACTGTTTTGCACCCGTTGTAGATGGACGTAGAACTTATCACCCGATCATCACGTGGTGTCTCGGGTACGAAGAACTTTGGCAATGGTGCATACTCGGGAGAACACTTCTTGATAATTTTAGTGAGAGATCATCTTATAATGCTACCGTCAATCAAAGCAAGATAAGATGCATAAAGGATAAACATCACATGCAATCAATATAAGTGATATGATATGGTCATCATCATCTTGTGCTTGTGATCTCCATCTCGAAGCACCGTCATGATCACCATCGTCACCGGTAGCGACACCTTGATCTCCATCGTAGCATCGTTGTCGTCTAGCCAACTATTGCTTCTCGACTATCGCTACTCCTTAGTGATAAAGTAAAGCAATTACATAGCGTTGCATTTCATACAATAAGCGACAACCATATGGCTCCTGCCGATTGCCGATAACTTCGGTTACAAAACATGATCATCTCATACAATAAAATATAGCATCACGTCTTGACCATATCACATCACAACATGCCCTGCAAAAACAAGTTAGGCGTCCTCTACTTTGTTGTTGCAAGTTTTACGTGGCTGCTACGGGCTGAGCAAGAACCGTTCTTACCTCGCATCAAAACCACAGCGATACTTCGTCAAATAGACTCGTTTTAACCTTCTCAAGGACGGGCGTATGCCTCGAGTTCAACTAAAGTGAGAGAGGCAGACACCCGCGGTCACCTTTAAGCAGCGAGTGCTCGGGCGGTGAAACCAGTCTCGCGTAAGCGTCTGGCGTAATGTCGGTCGGGCGCTTCATCTCACAATACCGCTGAACAAAGTATGACATGCTGGTAGGCGGTATGACTTGTATCGCCCACAACTCACTTGTGTTCTACTCGTGCATATGACATCAGCGCATAAAACCAGGCTCGGATGCCCTTTGTTGGGGAGCGTAGTAATTTCAAAAATTTCCTACGATCACGCAAGACCATGGTGATGGCATAGCGAGAGAGGAAGAGTGTCGTCCACGTACCCTCGTGGGCCGAAAGCGGAGCGTTATAACAAGCGGTTGATGTAGTCGTGCGTCTCACGATCCGACCGATCCAAGCACCGAGCGTCACGGCACCTCCGAGTTACGCACCGTTCAGCTCGATGGCGATCCCGGACTCGATCCAGCAAAGTGTCGGGGATGAGTTCCGTCGACCTGACGGCGTGGTGGCGATGATGATGCTCCACCGGCGCGGGGCTTCGCCTAAGCTCATGACGATATGACTTCTCGGCGCGAGGCCGCCTAAGCTCATGACGATATGACCGAAGTGGAATATGGTGGAAGGGCACCGCTGCAGCTAAGAAGATCCGTAGATCAACTTGTGTGTCTTGGGGTGCCCCTGCCCCGTATATAAAGGAGACAAGGGGAGGTGGCGGCCCTATGGGAGGCGCGCCAAGGAGAGTGCTACTCCCAGGAGTGGACTCCCCCTTCCTAGTTGGACTAGGTTTGGAGGAGGAGAAGGGGAAGGCGCGCCCCTTCCTTGTCCTATTCGGACTAGAGGGGGGGGCGCGCAGCCACCTTGGGCTGCCCTTCTCTTCTCCTATGGCCCATTAAGGCCCATTGACCTCCCGGGGGTTCGGTAACCTCCGGTACTCGGTAAAATCCGATTTCACCGGAACATTTCCGATGTCAAATGTAGGCTTCAATATATCAATCTTTATGTCTCGACCATTTGAGACTCCTCGTCATGTCCGTGATCACATCCGGGACTCGAACAACCTTGGTGCATCAATACTTATAAACTCATTATGAGCTGTCGCCGAAGCGTTAAGCGTGCGGACCCTACGGGTTCGAGAACTATGTAGACATGACCTAGAACTATTCTTGGTCAATAACCAATAAGCGGAACCTGGATGCCCATATTGGTTCCTACATATTCTCTGAAGATCTTTATCGGTCAAACCGCATAACAACATACGTTGTTCCCTTTGTCATCGGTATGTTACTTGCCGAGATTCGATCGTCGGTATCAATACCTAGTTCAATCTCGTTACGGTAAGTCTCTTTACTCGTTCCGTAATACATCATCTCACAACTAACTCATTAGTTGTAATGCTTGCAAGGCTTAGGTGATGTGTATTACCGAGAAGGCCTAGAATACCTCTCCAGAGCAATCGGATGACAAAACCTAATCTCGAAATCGCCAACCCAACAAGTACCTTTGGTGACACCTGTAGTACTCCTTTATAATCACCCGATTCGTTGTGGCGTTTGGTAGTACCAAAGTGTTCCTCCGGTGGCAGGAGTTGCATAATCTCATAGTTACAGGAACATGTATGGGTCATGAAGAAAGCATTAACATACTAAGCGATCAAGTGTTAAGCTAACGGAATGGGTCATGTCAATCAGATCATTCAACCAATGATGTGACCTTTTAATCAAATAACAACTCCTTGTTCATGGTTAGGAAACATAACCATCTTTGATTAACAAGCTAGTCAAGTAGAGGCATACTAGTGACATCTTTGTTTGTCTATATATTCACACATGTATTATGTTTCGGTTAATACAATTCTAGCATGAATAATAAACATTTATCATGATATAAGGAAAATAAATAATAACTTTATTATTGCCTCTAGGGCATATTTCCTTCAGGATGGTGTGCAATTCCCATGATATTCTTAATATAAAGATGGTAATACTCCAAGGCAGAACAGAGCAAAAATGGATTAGCAATTTGATCTGTGGAGTACGACTACTTTGCCCCAATCCTGGAAATGGATAAGGTACTGGAGTTTGTTTCTCCTAGTCATTCCGGAATAGTATGGCTTGACGGACCACAAGAGTAGTAGGTATTGGTGAACGAATACACACATACTCTTGACTATCAATTGACAGACGAGGGTCAGGAGACAACTAAAAAGGAACAACTCAAAGGAACATATGATTTTTCTGAGTTGTGGATGCATAGATTAGTATGTCGAACCAGGTTCAAGAGGTTCCTTCCGAATAACCCATGCAGAAAGGTAGAACTGGCAGAGTAACAACATAGAATCGAGAACTCACCAAGAGCACTCTGGTTGTGATCTTTCGGTTCAACGAGGAACTTCTGCCATAAGTAGTTCATGGTATTTGGAAGAAGGAAATACCACGGACCTCGAGGACTAATGCAAAGGTTACTAATTACCTAAAGGAACTAGCAAACACTATCAACATGAGGTAAGTGGGGTGAATCTCGGGTTCAAAACCTAGAAGTAGAATACCTACTAACTAAATGGCATCACGGGATGCTTTCGAGAATAATGGCCAGAATCATCACACTGGGAACGCAAAACATGGTCCGATTACTAGGTGGCACTCTAAGACACCTAGGGTCATAATAATAGCTCCAACATATATGTCGAGGTAATAGAATACCTCAACTCAGCATTTAGTGTGGTTAGCCTGGCCAGAAAGAACATCGAAAACAGAGGGAAAGGATTTTGCAATTGCATCAGATTATTTAGAAACCTGGGATGACTCGGACAGCATAACGGCTGTAAATGCTCAAAGATTGGAGACATGCTACAAAAATGGTGGCATAGTCACTCAGAAGCACAAAATCAAGGTTTCAAGATCAACAGTTAACATACAGAAGTAGTAGGAACTGAACGGAGGCTTAAGTCTGACAATTCTATAAGTCTACGGATTAGTAACACGTGATCCTGATAGAAAGAAGAGAAAGCCTAGTTCCTTAACTCCGTAGGAAAGATAAGATGACTCAGATTAGAAGGGCATAAGGTATAAGGAGTTAAAAGAGCCTTACGTTCCATCCCACAATCAATTCCCCTACATATAACTAAAGCATTTCTAGACTCAACTTCGACCAGTTTGGCTTGGTAATTGAGGGAGTCCTGGATTAGGGGGTGTCCGGATAGCCGAACTATCACCGTTGGTCGGACTCCTGGACTATGAAGATACAACATTGAAGACTTCGTCCCGTGTCGGATGGGACTTTCCTTGGCGTGGAAGGCAAGCTTGGCGTCTGGATATGTAGATCTCCTACGTTGTAACCGACTCGGTGTAACCCTAACCCTATCCGGTGTCTATATATAAGCTGGAGGTTTTAGTCCATAGAGACGACGACAATCATACCATAGGCTAGCTTCTAGGGTTTAGCCTCTCTGATCTCTGGTAGATCCACTCTTGTACTACCCATATCATCAATATTAATCAAGCGGGGTAGGGTTTTACCTCCATCGAGAGGGCCGAACACTGGTAAAACATCGTGTCCCTTGTCTCCTGTTACCATCCGCCTAGGCGCACAGTTCAGGACCCCCTACCGAGATCCGCGGTTTGACACGATATTGGTGCTTCCATTGAGAGTTCCTGCATGTGCGTCATCCTTAGGCTGATGGATCCTTGATCATCAACAACGCAGCGGTCGGTGAGACTTTTCTCCCGGACAGATCTTCGTGTTCGGCGGCTTTGCGCCGGGCCAATTCTCTTGGCCATCTGGAGCGAATCGAAGCTATGCCCCTGGCCATCAGGTCAGATTTGGGAGTTTGAACTACGGCCGACATCGCGGAGACTTGATCTTGACGGATTGAGCGAAATAGCGCTACCGCCTTTGTCTCGATGGGCATGATCTGGCTCTGCCGCGAGCGGTGCCTGGAGGCGCGCACAGCGTCCGCTCCGACCCTTAGCTCGGGCCGACTCCGCCGATCGAGGATGAGTGGCTGGACACTACCTCGGGGCTACGATCTCTCTGACGATTGGGCGAACTCCATCCCTGTCCTTTGCGAGACCGTGACTCCAAGGTGCGGACTCCTCTCCGGACTCCGAACCCTCTGCGCCCTGCCAATAGAATCAATTGGGCGCCCGATTATGGAGTTCACTGCAGCGGACATCTTCGGCACTTCGCCCTTTGGCGACATCCTGGAATTCACTAAAGTCTCTCTCTTTATCGGGAGAGCCTGGCGGACTCTGATCGGGAAGGTTGGGATCACGGACGACGAAGAAATTCAAAGCCCACCCACCACCCACTTTGTAGCCCATGTCGATGATTTGATCGACATGCTCGACTCGACTCGAAGAAATCGGCGGTATGGGCGATGATCTTTGGAGCGACCAGAACCAGTGCCTACAGAGACGCTGGAAACCCTAAGTCATCACGACATATACATGGTGGACATCCCAAAAGATGGGAGCAGCGATGGAGCAGTGGAGGATGACCCCTCAAGAAACAGCCCAAGCGCCCGGCGTCGTGGCGCCGCTCTAAATCCGCCCACAGCAAAAGCGGTGATTCGGCCGCAGGAGATAATAACACCGGACGGTGCGAAGACAACCTCCTCGGCAGGATTCAGCACGGGAGGAGGAGAAGCCAGCCCTCATGATAGGCGGCAAGCGGGGAGGTGGAGGGCGATAATTATGCCCCCCTCGAAGATGAGGCAAGCCTCGGCGGCGAGCCAATTTATCGTGCTGAGGATCCCTTGAACAGGAGTGTTTCAAGCGCAGGCTTATGGCCATGGCAAGCAGCCTCAAGAAAAAGCGGCAGCAGCTTAGAGCTGACCAAGACTTGCTAGGCAGCGGATGGGTGAAGTCCTTGCAGCGAAGAGTATGAACTCGAGCGCCCCTCAAGAGATACCCAAAGCGAGCTGCTACCCCAATTAGAGGAGGAAGCACCCAAACCTACATCACCAGCGCATGATGCGGCCGACCGGCCACCCGTGGCATGACAGAGAGGCCTCTAGGCCCTCCATTCAAGCCGCACGGCGTCGCTCAAAAAGTACCAAGGTGCGGGAAGCAGCGCCGGACCTGCGAGACATATTGGAGGACAAGGCAAGGCAAACAAGATCGATCTATGGATCGGCGTGGGCGCCCACGACGCGATGATAACCGTCACGCGGATACAGCAATTCCGTCCGGGCGAACACGATGAACAAAGCTCATTTGAGCTGCGTGCGTGATATAGTTCAATCTGAGAGGCACCGCACACCCACTATGCTTCACAGGCGAAGTGATGGATCATCAAATCCCGAGTGTTTCAAACCCGTGAACAGCCGAATCATATGATGGCACAACAGATCGATGCGGTTTGGATGGGGACTACCTCCTCCATATCCACATGGCCCGCGGTGATGATCTACCGCCATCAAATACCTCTGCTCAAGCTTAAAGGACCAGCTCGGCATTGGCTTAACAGCTTGCCGGCAGAATCAATTGGTTGTTGGGAGCACTTGGAAGCCGCATTCCTTGATAACTTCGGGGCACATATATGCGACCACCGGGCAGCGATGACCTCAACCACATAATTCAGCATTGGAAGAATCGGCGGACAATTACGGACACGGTTCCTAACCAAGAAAAATCAAATCATTGGTGTCCGGATCGAGAGGCCCTTGCAGCCTTCAAACATAACATCCATGACGGTGGCTTGCCCGGCACCTAGGACAGGAAAAGCCAAAATCCATGGCAGCCCTCACAACACTCATGACCCGCTTTTGCGGCGGAGAGGACAACTAGCTAGCTTCGTAGTAACAACTTGACCAAAAACCACGGTAGTTTGGATACCAAGGACAGCAATGGCAGGTCGGCGTCGCAACAAGCACAAGCGCGCGTGCGGCGATAATGCTGAAGATCGATAGTCAATGCGGTTCGGAGGCTCTAAACCGGTCAGCGTAAAAGCTGTTCAAAAGAAATACTCGGGGCCCGTCCAATCTGGACCGAATACTCGATCGCTCGTGCCAAATACATGGCACCTGAAAACCAGCCAACCACACCAACAGGGATTGTTGGGTCCTCAAACAAGGCGAGCAAGTTAAATGCCAAACTCAATGACAAGGGGCTGCATAGCGATGGCGAGGAGGCCCGGCCGCCCGAACAATAGATGAAGAAGGCTTCCCCCACAAGTGCGAGCGGTGAACATGATATCACATAACCCACATACCCAAAGGGGCGGCGTGCACTAAAGGGGCGTATATGCGATGGAGCGATCGCCCCAAAGTTCAACCCATGGTCCTCTGCCCGATCACCCTTGATCAAAGGACCACCCACTAGCATCCGCCACGGCGGATTCGCCGCGTGGTTCTTGACCCAATCATCGGCCAGTTTCACCTCACTAGAGTCTTGATGAATGGCGGTTGCAGCTGAACCTGCTCTATCGGGATAGAGTCGCCAAAATGGGCATAGACCCTCAAGTTAAACCCACAAAAGCGACCTTTAAATGCATCATACCAGGTGTAGAGACCAATTATCAGGCTCGGTTACACTCGAAGTGGTCTTGGATCCCGGATAACTTCGAGCGAAGAGTTAATCTTTGACATAGTTACATTCGCGGCGGCTATCACGCCTTGCTTGGGCGAACCACATTTACAAAGTTCAATGCGGTGCCGCACTATGCATACCTCAAGCTCAAGATGCGGGCCCTCGAGGAGTAATAGCGGTCAATGGAAACACCGAACACTCTCTCCGAACGGAGGAGCATACGGCGGCCCTCGCGGCGGAGGTGCAAAGCAGCCTCTCACAGCAATTCTCGAGTTCAGCTACTAAACGTTCGGACACCATCAAGCGCGCTGGGTAACCTACAACAAGACGCTGGCACGATCGAGCAGCGTAGCAATCCAGCCAACCCCAGCCCTCGCGAAATTGCGAAGCGATTACTCTGGCGTCCATAACTACGCTCTGGAGATACCATGGGCATAAGGAGGGCACGACCACGACACGCCCGAATGCGGCTCAACCGCACTGAGGGCTCCGATTGTGTCATTCTCTTTCTTTCTTCTTTTCTCTTACTTTCATGACTCCATTTTCGAAGCCTGTCCGGCACTAGAATTGCGAACTCACGATGCAACAGCCGAGCGAGCAGCTCGTCGAGTGTCGGTGGTCTCTACTACGAGCATTATACCTGTTTTACATACCATCCGCAGCTTACCCCTCGAGGGACATGTTAAATAGTCCATCCCTTGCTTATCGCACTATTTGTATCGTTCTGCTTTCATTGCAGTACCTTTTGAATAAACAATACATAGCTTTTGCCTATTATTGCACTCCTTTCTTTATCTATATATATGTTCATTCATGACATGTTGCACCGTACACTTTAGTGCGACCAATACACCGAGGCTTAAGTACCCCAAAAATATGGTGTGATAAGTCCGAATACTTTCACAAGTCGGCACCCCGAACTTATAGCATTATATATGCATCGTCTCAAATCATGTCTTGGGTCAATAGTTGGGTTTGCGGCTCCTATGTTTTGGTACCTTCGTTCCATTATATCGGCTAAGGTAGCGCTGGGAGAACCACTACGATTGTGCCCGGTTGGCTAGGTTGAGCACCTCAATGGAGAAAGCTAAAACTGACTGTCATGATAGAGGCGAGAGCGATTCGCTGTTCGAGAGGTTTTCGGATCCTAAAGACTTATACGCTTAGGCGGAGTCGGCATTATCGGCAAAGGCGTGGATAGCGCCCGAACTCGGTCTTCGAATACTAGGGGCTTCGCTGAAATTTAAAATTATAGAATTCTATGGCTAAGTGAGAGTGTTCAAGCACTATAGTCCGGTTGCCTTGTCCGTTGCGTTGAGCGCCTCCCTCGAAGGACCCAAGAATGGGAACAAGAGCGCTCAAGTTTATCCCGAACACCCCATCACTCGTGGCATGGGGGCTGAAGTCAACGACTTGCCATCTCTCAAATTTGATAAACGACCGAACAGAAGGTAATATTTTAAATTCACAAGCGTTTCTTAGCGCATATGAACAAGTTTTCAGCGTCAGGATAACAAATGCGAGTCTATTCAAAATTACATCTTTGGAGCATTCACCGCTATAAAGCGGGCACCCTTGAGGGGCGCCCTCATAGTACATTTAGACTTGCGATGCTCCTTGCGGCGGTGGCCCGTCCGTCACAAGCTTCTCGGCATCCATCTTGCCCCGTGCACTTTAGCACGGGCAAGGGCAACAGGCACCTTCAATGCTGATGGGCGCTTGATGACTTCAATCCATGGACAGCGTCCACTAGCCGCGCACTAGCCCAAGTAGCTCCGAGGCATGGCTTCCGTGAGCCACAGCGAACTATGAGGCCCTTCATGGCCTGTTCGGCGACCTTGTGGAACTCGACCAGCTGCTTCGCTTACAGTCGCTCGAGGGGCACCGGATGTCCGGCCTCGACATCTTGAGACCAGAACACCTTTTCCATCGAGCTCCCCTCCTCGGCGCGGTAGAGCAGCGGCACATCAGACACACTACACGGGAGATCTGCGAATGCTCTGGAGAGCTCGGTTGAGTAAGTAATAGATAATTCACTTTCACATGCTTGCTTTGCATAAATAATGCCTTACCGCGCTATCTTCTTTAATGATTCAATTTCTGGAGGGCTTTTTGGGCTTGGCCTTGGCGCTGGCACTCTCAGGCAGGC
>JAHIAM010005436.1:0-24394 GCA_021605205.1 Aegilops longissima
CCAAGGAGTCGGCCGAGGGTCATAGTCACGCTATCCGAACACCCCAAATTCGGGACTCCCTCAACTGCCTTAGTATTACTACCGAAGAATAACATGGGACTAAAAATACATGTACGTAGTAGTATAGAGATTAAAAAAATCAGTCAACCTTCCACAGCCCTCACACTCCTCTCCTCCCCATTCTTTGTCCTCCTCCTAATCGACAACACTTTCCCCATCCACCGGAGCTCCCTCCTCCTAATCCACCACGAGAGCTCCGCTACTACCCTTCTCGGCCAATGCCGTGACGGAGGTCCTTGCTCGCCCAGCGCCCCGACCCTCCTCTTCATGCTGCAACCTGTTGGCGTGACCAGGCAGGCCCTGCTCTGCCCCTTCCCTCCCTCTCGTCGGCACGCCGTGGTGCCAGGCAGGTCCTGCTCTACCCGCCCCTCCCCCTCGTCCAGCGGCACCCGGCGGGGCCAGGCAAGCCCCTCTACCCGCTCCTCCCTTCATCGGGATGCAAATGTCGAACATGAACGGAATAACAAGTGTGACACATTTAAAGTCTGTACTTTTCATTTTGGGACAGTTGCTATGTCAAATATTTTTACAAATAAATCACACTAATAAACGACTCTGACATAAAGAGTCAGAGGTCACATCAACATCATTCGTGTTTCATGCCTATTATGTAGCGCGCTGTTATGAAAACCTACAAATAAAATAAGAGAAAAGTGTTAGTTTCAGAGTTAGTTATATAGGTACAAAATCAAAGGTGCAAAGAAAACATGAACTATTGCACGTACCTCACCCCTCTAAAACATCTTTGTAGACAATGTTTTTGGTGCTTCTCCCAGATTTATCAACCTCCTTGCTAGGCTTGGCTAAAATCCGTGTCGTCTTTCTTGAGACGCCCCTTGACAATGCAACATATAGTTGGCCATGTGAGAAAATAGGTTTTGGAAGGTAAATACCGACATTTGGGATGGTTTGACCCTGTGCCTTGTTAATGGTCATCACAAAACTCAGGCGGACGGGGAACTGTTTTCTCTTAAGCTTGAAGGGAAGTGAGGTGTCCTCCGAGGGCGACATAGGGATCCTAGGTATGAACACCTCTTTCCAGCATGTTGGCCACCAACTATCTCTGCATCGATTGCATTATCCTGGAAGTCCCTGATCATAAGCCGTGTTCCATTACATAGCCCATTAAGAGGGTCGAGGTTCCATAGCAAAATGACCGGGAAGTTGATTTTTACTCTCAAGACATGCGGGGGCAACCCATTTGGTGTGGTCGAGTTTAGGAAGTCAATTGTGTAATTATTCTGGAAGTCATCCTCGATATAGTCAAAGCTATGATACACCTTTTCTTCGCCCGAGCACTGGAGATCATCTTGTCATTGGTCATCCACATGCTCGTTTTGAGTGAGAGAATTGCATGTGTGCTCATGTACTCTCGACCTAGCATTGGTGTGTAGGGATGGGAAGACATCTTCGATAAGCTTGTTAATCGGTTCTTCATCATCGGTATAAGCAATCACAATGTCTTCACGGAGATGCACATAGTCGTCGCCAATTGTTTCTTCCGTTCCATTGCCGATCCGTAGGAGGTATTCCGAGAACCAAGGGTCTGTCTGTGCCCGCATATTGTGTGTGAGGTGTATCTTGTGGATATTCTGCCACAGATAGGATCTCAATAGTGTAGCGTCAGTGATCTATGCTCTTGTCCCTCGGGTCACAATGGGGAGGACCTGCCTGAAATCGCCACCAAAGACGACAACCTTTCCACCAAATGGTAAAGAACATTCCATTATATCTGCGGCGATCTATCAAGCGTCTCAAGCTGCTTGGCCTTTGTCATAACAACTTCATCCCAAATTATCAAGGATGCTGTTTAAGAAGCTGTGTCATACCACTCACCTTTGTGAAGCTACACATCTTTGTTGTCGATGAGCTTGATTGGAATTTTGAACACAGGTGTGCAGTCCAACCTCGAGGGCATTATCGGCAGCTGCGATACGATGTAGCGATTCACGATCGCTATTAGGCCCATCGAGCGGACCTTTGCAACAGCGCCTTGTGCAATACGTCTTCCGATGCACCTCTGGACCGTCAACAAAGAATATCTGGCTTTTTGGTTCGTCACATGATCCATTACGTCATTGAAACCAGCTAGTTTCTCATTGTTCAAACAGCTGAATAGATCTAGATGTTCTTGGTCCACTTTGACCTATCTCTCCTCTATTACCTCTGTGTTGTCAACGTCAAAAGAACCATCTACGTCAACCAGAGCCGAAAGTCCATAGAGTTTAATATCCTTTCCCATGGATTGCAGCAGATCCCTGATATCCCTAAGGACCATTTGCTCAAGTGTTGCCTCGTTCGATTGAGTACAGCGATAATCTTCAGACATGGATGCAAGATGTTTGTCCCACAACTGACGGATTTGTGTTGCCTCACAGAATACCAATATAGTCGCAAACAACCGTCTAAGAGCAGAAGGCATTTTAAATGTCGCTGCCTCTGTCATGCAATCATCAAGTGCCCTGTCGTGCTCAATGAGGCCTAATTACTGAAGGAAATATGCCCTAGAGGCAATAATAAAGTTGTTATTTATATTTCCTTATATCATGATAAATGTTTATTATTCATGCTAGAATTGTATTAACCGGAAACTTAGTACATGTGTGAATACATAGACAAACAAAGTGTCACTAGTATGCCTCTACTTGACTAGCTCGTTGAATCAAAGATGGTTAAGTTTCCTAGCCATAGACATGAGTTGTCATTTGATTAACGGGATCACATCATAAGAGAATGATGTGATTGACTTTACCCATTCCATTAGCTTAGCATTTGATCTTTTAGTATATTGCTATTGCTTTCTTCATGACTTATACATGTTCCTATGACTATGAGATTATGCAACTCCCGAATACCGGAGGAACACTTTGTATGCTACCAAGCGTCTGGCATGGCGGGTGATTATAAAGGTGCTCTACATGTGTCTCTGATGGTACTTGTTGAGTTGGCATAGATCAAGATTGGGATTTGTCACTCCGATTGTCGAAGAGGTATCTCTGGGCCCTCTCGGTAATGCACATCACTATAAGCCTTGCAAGCAATGCAACTAATGAGTTAGTTGCGGGATGATGTATTACAGACGAGTAAATAGACTTGCGGTAGCGAGATTGAACTAGGTATTGAGATCGCAGCGATCGAATCTCGGGCAAGTAACTATCACAAATGACAAAAGGAACAGCATATGTTGTTATGCGGTTTGACGATAAAGATCTTCGTCGAATATGTAGGAGCCATATGAGCATCCAGGTTCGCTATTGGTTATTGACCCAATGGGAGCGTGTCTCGGTCATGTCTACATAGTTCTCGAACCGTAGAGATCCATGCAGCTTAACGTTCGGTGATGATCGATAATATGAGTTTATGTGTTTTGATGAACGGAGGTAGTTAGAGTCGGATATGATCACGAACATGGCGAGGAGTCTCGAAATGGTCGAACATAAGATTGATATATTGGAAGCCTATATTTGGACATCGAGAATAGTTCCGGGTGAAATGAAGAGTTTTAGAACCTTGGGGAGGATTCGGAACCCCGATAAGTGTATGAGCCTTATTGGGCCATAGTGGAAGAGAGAGAGAGAGAGAGCCGGGGCAGGCCGCGCGCCTCTCCCTCCAGTCCAGGTGGACTAGGAGGCGGCGCCCCCCTCTCTCCCTCTCTCCCCTTCCTGTCTCCTAGTCCAACTAGGGAAGGGGATCCTACTCTGGTGGGAGTAGGACTCCTCCAGGGCGTGCCCCCTCCACCATAATCCACCTTGCTCATATCGTAGCGGTGCTTAGGCGAAGCCCTGCGTCGGTAGCATCATCAACACCATAATCACGCCGTCGTGCTGATGGAACTCTCCCTCGAAGCTCTGCTGGATTGTTAGCTCGTGGGACGTCACCAAGCTGAACGTGTGCTGAACTCGGAGGTGTCGTGTGTTCGGTACTTGGATCGGTCGGATCGTGAAGGCGTCACGACTACATCAACAGCGTTGTCATAGCGCTTCGCTTACGGTCTCTGAGTGCGTGGGCGACCTCTCCCCTCGTTGCTATGCTTCACCATGATCTTGCGTGTGCGTAGGAATTTTTGAAATTACTCGTTCCCCAATAGTGGCATCGAGCCGAGGTTTATGCGTAGATGTTATTTGCGAGTAGTACACAAGTGAGTTGTGGGCGATACAAGTCATGCTTTACCTGACATGTCATACTTTAATTCGGCCGGTATTGTTGGATGAAGCGGCGGACCGACATTACTGCGTACACTTCTGCGAGATTGGTTCTACCGGCGTGCCGCACCAGGTGGCTGGCGGGTGTCAATTTCTCAACTTTAGTTGAATCGGTTGTGCTCCGCCGGTCCTTGTGAAGGTTAAACAACACATACTTGACGAAATATCGTTGTGGTTTTGATCGTATGTAAAACGGTTCTTGCTCAGCCCGTAGCACCACGTAAAACTTGCAACAACAAAGTGAGGGGCGTCTAAATTGTTTTTGCAGGGCATGTTGTTATGTGATATAGTCAAGACATGATGCTAAATTTGTGCATGAGATGATCATTGTCGGTTTGGGTTCAATGAGACCCTCTGAGTTCGAACTCTAGGGTGCACAGGAGTCGCACCTCCAACCTACCTCGTCTCATCACCTGCATAAGGATCTAAACTACACAAAGAACAACACAAGGGACACGAGGTTTATACTGGTTCAGGCCACCATTGTGGTGTAATACCCTACTCCAGTGTGTGGTGTGGTGGATTGCCTCTGGGGCTGATGATGAACAATACAAGGGAAAAACAGACCTGCAGTGCATTCTTGGGCTTTAGTGCGATGTTGCTAGGGGAGTTCGAGCCTCTCTCTTTCTCTCTCTCTCTAGATGCCGATGCAGATTCATCCTCCCTGCCTTGGTGGTGGCTAGTCTTATTTATAGAGCAGGGCCCTGAGCCTCTCCCCAAATATTGAGCGGGAAGGGCGCCAACAATCGGCCATTTTGAAGGGGAACATCTAGTACACTTATCCTGACTAAAGTTGGTCTCTTTGCCAAAGACTCACAGCGGTGGCGTCGGCTTGGGCTCCAGATGACCTCCTTCCTGCCATTCTGCTGGTCTTGGTCTTGTTGCACTAAATGGTTGCCTTTGCTTGATACTCTCGCTTGCGCCCCCTTGCACCAAAGAAACAAGGACTCTGCGCAGGCGCCTGCCCTTTGAGTAGTTCGTCATGGCGCGTCATGGGCACCTCATGAGGTACCCGCCTTGATCTCTCGCCTCCTCCTCATGAGCCCAGCTGTGAGGCCGTGCACGAGAAGCTTCTGTTATCCGCCCAGCAAATCCAGCCCCTCGAGAGTCTTGAGCTTAATGTTGATGAAGATGGGTCGTCTTGGGCCATCCTTTGATACGCCCGCCAGGCATGAGCGAACAAGTCACAGGAACCCCGTTCCCGAGCGCCCGACGATAACCCGAGGCCCAAAGCGGCGCTGGACTTAACTTAGCGAGGAGAAGCAAAAGGGCAAGTGTGAAGCGCCGCGAGCCCCAACAACCTGCGGCCTTAGGCGCCAGCATGGCGATTGATTGGACATGGCGTCCCTACTTCCCCACGCCTCCTTATTTTGCGCCCGGCTAGGTGGACCCTTGATTGCTACAGTCATCCCTCTTATCGCCGCTCGCGCGTCTCCGCTCTTCCTCCTCTCGAGCTCCAGCTTACGCTTCCAATCAATCTCAAATCCTTCCCTTCACCATGGCGGCCAATGAAAAGAGGGAAAAGAAGCGAGCTTGTGCCTTCGCCCGCTTCGCCCGTCCGAGCAGCTCTGCTTGTCGTCATCGATCATACTCAACACTGGAAGGCTTAGGCAAAGTCAATTCGGCCCTCGCTACCATCTTCAACGAGCGTGGGAGGACTACGGTCTGGCCCGCGTCTCACTTCTCCATTGACAGAATAGTCACGAGGTCGGTGCTTGCCGGCATACAATGGGCGGACTCGTTCCCCCCTTTTTTGATTTCTTCAACGCCGTACTTTCCCATTACCAGATCCACATGATGCATTTGGGTCCCGAATCCATTACTCTCCTTGCCATTTTTGCCTTTGTTTGCGACGCGATGGTCGGTATTCCTCCTTGATTGCCTTCTTGCGCCACTTCTTCTCTTTCGCGCCTCAGCGACCCACCCAATGCTCGGGGTGCGTGAGTTTCCTTGCGCGCCCGAAGCTTGGCACCTCGAGGATTGATTTCAGCCTTCCCCGCCTCTGACATTGGGTTCGAGGCGGTGGCTGTGCGTGGGCGTTGAGTGCCCTGCCCCTGCTCTCGAGCCTACCTAGCCCGCTATCCCCATTCGGGCTGGAGCTGGAAGGCAGCTCACGAGCCCCGGCTCGTCTTCGTCTGGCGTCGCTGCGAACTTGAGGGTGCTCGGTGTGGCGGCACCCAAGGTGGTGAAGGTTCCTCTTGTGCCGCATTGCCCCTCTCGGCGCCGTTCTCGCGGATGTGAGGGGCCGTGGGCGCAAAGACCGCATGAGCTTTAGGAGGAAGATCGGCGCTGAAGTCTTGAAAGGTTCTCATGATCGGCTGGGGACCCTTCCCAGGCAGCCACCTCCGTGGAGGGTGCCTGCTGTACCTTTAACTCGGCAGGGCGATTCGTGAAGCAGATGCCCAGCTTTGGCGAATGGGGGCTGCGCCCAGCAGTCCTCATGGGACCTCGTGAGAACCAGGTTGTGGTGGTTGCCCTTCCTGTTGCCCATGGCGGTCCTTCCTCGAATGGTGGAGCTGGGAGGCAAGAACATGAGAAATTTGAGAGGCCGTCGTCGAGGCGGTAGCGCCATCGCGGAACTCTGCGGCAGCCACGAGGCCCGCCTGCGGCGGCTGGAGGTGTTGAGCCCACGACCGCGGCTCCGTGTGACCCTGAGGCCGGGCGGACACCCGCCGTAGGGGCATGGCATCGGCGGCGTGGGCGAGGCGATGCCCGGCGCCCGGTCACATTGGCGCTTCTTCCTGCGTCGCGGAGGCCGACCCTGCGCCCGAGCTCCTAAACGCTTCAGCGTGGACTTGAGGCTCCCGAAAGAGAAAGGAGGCCTTGGGTGATGATTACCCTTGCCGCCTATTGAGCGCAGGAAGTGCCGCCATTGATGAGTAAGCCTTCCCTTTCTTAGTTCCTTACTTTCCGGTTGCTTCAAGCTGATCATTGCCACTGCAGAACCCTTCTGCCGAGCTCACGGAGATGGTGAGGCCATCCCCAGGGCCTCACCCTCTCCACCGTCCCCAAGCGCCCGAGGCTCCAGCACTACCCTCGTGGTGAGGCGGTTGGAGAGGTGAGCCATCTGTGATGCATCATGATTACGCACCTCCGACCCTCCTTCACTGAGCCTCTCGAGGTATAGCCAGCCTGCCTTGGGCTCTTGATTGATCGTGGGCCGGCTGGCTGAGGTCGGCCTTGCGTTCTTCCTTTGAGACGAGGCGGCTGCAGGTGGAGCTTCTAGCCGAGCTGCGTCGCAGCCATCCGCAGGCGCCCAGCCTGGCCAGAGGAGTGCTGGTTCGTGGCCCAGCGCACGCTGAAGCGGAAGGCCGCGAAAGACGTGCTCGGCCTTGAGCGCCCGCGCCCGCCGCCAAGGTTTCTCGGGGGCGGCTGGCCTTGATGAGCCAGCTGATGTAGAGCTTGCCTACGCGAGCCTTGAGGCGAGGCATGCGCCTAGCTGAAGGGCGCAAGCTGAAGGTGGTCGTTGCCCTTGCGGCGCCACCAGCGTGACCTCGACAATGAAGCGCGGGTGTCGTGGCGGCTTCTCGGGAGAGCCGCTCCGGCGTCGAGGCCAGGAGGCCGACCCAAGCGGCACAAACTCGCGGAGGAAGCGGCGGGAGCTCCGGGCTGGGCAACTCCAGGGAGGCGAGTGGAGCTGCGTGGCGGCCCTTGCATCGATGAAGGGGCTTGATCCGACGGCGGAGCTCGAGAGATGTGAGGAGGCGGCTGGAAGCACCGCCCGAAACCGCCCGTGACCTTGGCGGGTGGAGCGAAGGCGCTTGGTGGCGCGGCGGAGGGCGATGTCGCTGCTTGGCAGGAGGCCGAGTCCTGGAAGAGGTTGATCGCCGGGTGGTGGCGGCCGCTCTCAACCTCGGCGCGAAGTTCGAGGAGAGGCTGGAGTTGATTAAGGTCAGAGCGAAGCAGGACCGACCGCCACGAAGCCAAAGCTGGATGAAGTGATCTGCGGCGGCGGGCGCTGCCGGCGCGCCCTTGGCGCCCGCGGGGAGCTATCTTCCTCCAGCCGAGGTGCTTCTTCTCCGTCGAAAGGGTGGGCCTTGGCTGAGGCCGTCGCCCAGCGAGGAAGCGGGGCCGAGATCGCCCGGTGTCGAACCACGGAACACGAGCATGGCCCTATGCCCTTGCGCGCTCGGGAAAAAAACTATATGACCTTAGCAACATCGTGGCGGCGTTGGGGAGCCTCATGTGGTTAACTATCTTGGTAACCTCGGTTCTTCGATGTGGTGACACGGCTGGAGGCTCGATCGGGCAGGGACAACAGGTTGGTGGAGGAGAGTCGTGCCACTGCTCGGGCATGCTTTTTCGCGTCTTCGGTCATCTTGAACATGGATCCCCACTTTGACTTGATGCGCCATCGCCCGGTACCCTGGCCATCCGGGCGACTGGCGCGCCAGGTGAAGACAACGTAGATGCCCTCATCGATTGCCTTCCTCACGATACTTGCGGCGTGGTGGTGATGTTTGCTGATGAAAGCGGCGTGGTGAGCGGCCGGGACGCTGCCCGGCGGCGGAGGTGGTGGCGAGCCAGCGGCGCCCGGCGACGATTCAGGAGGTGCCCTTGAGGATGCATTGGGGATTTATCCGATTGACGGCGTGCTGTTCCGCTTTCTACCTGCGAGAGAGTTTGGGCTTGGCCACGAAGGTTGTAGAGCATTTTGGGAGGGGCCCTCGTGTAAAAACTGCGATTAAGCGCATTAGTAGACCGCGATATCACATATGCGCTTCACGCCAAGTGGCTGGTCTTGCGGCGAGCCGGCTGGCTTGTTTACCTTCAACCAGCGTGGGCCGAGATATCCTGCGGAGGGCTGTGGTGTCTGAGTGCCTCCTAAGCAGGCCCATTGAACCTGTAATGAGAACCTCCACGAGAGGCGTGGTGGCGGCGTCCGGGTTACCGCATGCTAGGCACAGCCCGGCTCGCGAGGGCTCACGAGGCAGGCAGCTGGCGGGATGGGCATGGCAGCGGTAACCAATGCAGCGGATTGCTCGAGCGAGACTAAACACCTTCCCGAACACACAAATCTCAAGCTCAAATCCAACTTAAATCAAGCGGGGAAAAATGACAGCCAAAGGAAAGGCAAAAAAAAGCAGAAAGGCGCGTCCGGCACCTAGTCTAGTCTTGACGTCTTCTCACTGTGTGAGGCTAAGTGCTGCCAGCAGGCGTGGGCGGGAGCCCCGAGGCCGAGGCGGCTCTCAGAGACTACAGGCGTGTCACCCCACTCATTGTGCAGTGAGAGTGTCCGCAGGCGGCGAGCTTCCGCGACCTTTGGGCCTTCTTCTTGGTACCAGCCTTGCTTCATGTTGCAGACGAGGGGCCGCCTTAGCCACACTCTATTGCCATCGGCGTGACGGGAGACCAGGGCGCGCTGATGGGATAGAGCGATGCGCCAGCCAGTTCCCCAGCGACCAGGTCCTCTGTCGAGGTAGGCCACAGGCACCTCCTCGTGAGCCCACCTACCTCGAGGCGCCTTGCTCCAAGCCCAGTGGTGGTGATGCGGATCTCGGCCCCTCTCCTGCAGCCCTGGAGCCCTCCTCCTGAGGGGTAGGAAGGCTGCTGGATTGGGGCAGCCATCACATGTGACGACCTGTACCTCCTGTGATTCATGGTTAGCGTATGCTGCTCACTGAGGAATTAGCGGTGCAGATAATCGCTGCCTCCAGCCCAGCTTGATCGATGGGGCTTTCAGGGGCTCTGAAAGAGCTCAGCTTGGTGTCTCTTCCCCCAGGCTTGGGCGAGGCGAGCCATGGTCTTCCTCCTGCAGCGTGCCCTTGATCCATCATGTGGGGCATATACTCTTGGGGCCGCCACCCAGAATGCTTGGCTGTAGTGCCCGTGTGCCCACATAGCCCTGTGGCGCCAACACAGAGGGTGTAATGGTGACCCATTGGGACCGTGGGCTGTGGCGAGTCCTCCTTCTTTGGCCGAGGCGAGGCGGCGCCGTTGTTAGCCAGTCTTGGCCGGCACTGGTTGGCGTTAGGTAGCCTTGGAATCCGCTTCGAACTGCGTGGCGTCTGCTGGGAGCCTCCGTGCGGTCCGCCTTGGACTGGCGGCGGAGGTGCAGAATGGGTGAGCCCCGTCTGGCGAAGCCAGGAGCTCACCACCGCTCGGCGTGCGTCATAGGCGCCCTCCACCAGGCTGCATTGCGGTAGCTCTCGGGCCACGTGGCCTTGTTATGAGTTCCTTTGCTCCCGTCGGGTGTCTGGCGCCGTGACCGGCGTGGCTCGAGGCCCTCGCCGACCCGTTGCGTCTTGGCGGCGTGGTAGCGTTACTGACCGCGTCGCCGCGCTGCTGGCGCCCTGCGGACAGCGGACTCCTTTGTAACCTGAGGTTGAGTCGCCACAGGCGGCGGCTCTGCTGTGGCCGGGCGAGGCTGCCCAGGATCGGGATTGCCCGTTGGAGTGCGCCGAACATGATGATAGCGATCTGACCCAGGCGGCGGCGGTCAGTTCGGTGCACCCCTGGCGCGCCAAATGTCGGTTCGGTTCCGTGAGACCCTCTAGGTTCGAACTTCTGGAGTGCACGGAGATCGCACCTCCAACCTACCTCGTCTAAATGCGCCTCGCAGGATCTAAACTACACAAAGAACAACACAAGGGACCACGAGGTTTATCTTGGTTCGGGCCACCATTGTGGTGTAATACCCTACTCCGGTGTGTGGTGTGGTGGATTGCCTCTGGGGCTGATGATGAACAATACAAGGGAAGAACAGCCTCGCAGTGCATTCTTGGCTAGTGCGATGAGCTGCTAAGTGAGTTCGATTCGCCTCTCTTTCTCTCTCTCTAGATGCCGTGCAGATTCATCCTCCACCTTGGTGGTGGCTAGTCCTGTTATAGGCGAGGGCCTGAGCCTCTCCCAAATATTGGCGGGAAGAGGCGCCAACAATCCGGCCATTTTGAAGGGGACATCTAGTACACTTATCGACTAAAATGGGTCCTCGCTTTGCCAAGACTTTCAGCGGTGGCCTTGGCTTGGGCTCCATGATGACCTCCTTCTGCCGTTCTCTGGTCTTGGTCTTGTTGCACGAAATGGTTGCCTTTGCTTGATACTCTAAATGCTGCTTGCCTCCTTTGCACCAAAGAGGAAACAAGGGCTCTGCGCAGGCAGCGCCCTTTGGCCTTGATCGTCATGGCTTGCGTCATGGGCACCTCGTGAGGTACCCGCCTTGATCTCTCCGCCTCCTCATGAGCCAACTTTGATGAGGCCGTGCAGGGGCAGCTCCTGTTGTCCGCCCAGCAGTCTCCAGCCCATCGCGAGGTCTTGAGCTTGTGTTGATGAAGATGGGCCATCTTGGGCCACCTTGAAACCACGCCATGAGGACGCAGGCGAGGCAAATGCAGGTACCCCATTCCCGAAAGCCGACAATCATGTTTTATGATTATCGACTGGTGGCGAGGGGAGCCATATGGTTGTCGCTTTATTGTATGAAATGCAATCACCATGTAATTGCTTTACTTTATCACTAAGCATTACCGATAGTCGTAGAAGCAATAGTTGGTGAGGCGACAACAATGCTCACGATGGAGATCAAGGTGTCGGCTGGTGGCGATGGTGATCATAATGATTGCTTTGGAGATGGAGATCAAAGGCACAAGATGATGATGGCCATATCATATCACTTATATTGATTGCATGTGATGTTTATCTTTTATGCATCTTATTTTGCTTAGATCGGCGGTAGCATTATAAGATGATCTCACTAAATTTCAAGGTATAAGTGTTCTCCTTAGTAAGCACCGTTGCAAAAGTTAAGTCATGCGGAGACACCGCGTGATGGTCGGTGTGATAAGCTCTCGTTCACATACAGCAGGTGCAATGCACCTTGAGAATACTTCGGGTTAAACTTGACGAGCCTAGCATATGCAGATATGGCATCGGAACACTGAGACCGAAAGGTCGAGCGTGAATCATATAGTAGATATGATCAACAGAGTGACGTTCACCATTGAAAACTACTCCATCTCACATGATGATCGGACATGGTTTGGTTGATATGGATCACGTGATCACTTAGATGATTAGAGGGATGTCTGTATAAGACTATATGCTTTGATCAACTCATCAAAGCGTATATTCCAACTCCGAGATGCTTGCACCAGTCCATAGATGGATCGGTGGAGCTTGCACATTTTGTTAGCACCTTTAGGATCGACAAAACCTTCTGGTTGCATCATATACAACTCTTCTTCAAGAAATCCATTAAGGAATGTAGTTTTGACATCCACTTGCCAGATTTCATAAAATGTGGCAATTTGCTAACATGATTCGGACAGACTTAAGCATCACTACGAGTGATAAAATCTCATCGTAGTCAACACCTTGAACTTTGTCAAAACCTTTTTCGACAAGTCTAGCTTTGTAGATAGTAACACTACTATCATCGTCCGTCTTCCTCTTGAAGATCCATTTATTCTCGATGGCTTTCCGATCATTGGGCAAGTCAACCAAGTCCACACTTTGTTCTCATACATGGATCCCATCTCAGATTTCATGGCCTCAAGCCATTTTGCGGAATCTGGGCTCATCATTGCTTCCTCATAATTCGTAGGTTCGTCATGGTCAAATAACATCCCCAAGCTTGTGGCTTTGCATATCATTAGCATCATAGATATTCAAAGAATTCATACTAAAAACATTGCAATCATGCCCATCATTCAAATATTTAGTGCCAAAACATTTTAATGCATTCTTCTTCTAACACTTTGGCACAATTATCAGAATCCTTATTTTCACAGAAGATATTAAAAAGATAAAGCATATGAGGCACCCTCAATTCCATTTTTATTGTAGTTTTCTTTTATAAACTAAACTAGTGATAAAACAACAAACTAAAAGATCGATTGAAGATCTAAAGATATACCTTCAAGCACTCACCTCCCCGGCAACGGCGCCAGAAAGATCTTGATGTCTACTACTCAACCTTCTTCTTGTAGGCGTTGTTGGGCCTCCAAGTGAGAGGTTTGTAGGGCATGTAAAAATTTCCCTCAAGTGGATGACCTAAGATTTATCAATCCAAGTGGGGGCGTGGGTTGAAGATGGTCTCTCTCAAACAACCCTGCAACCAAATAACAAAGAGTCTCTTGTGTCCCCAACACACCCAATACAATGGTAAATTGTATGGGTGCACTAGTTAAGCGAAAAGATGGTGATACAAGTGCAATATGGATGGTAGATATAGGGTTTTGTAATCTGAAAATATAAAAACAGCAAGGTAACAAGTGGTAAAAGTGGCGTCGCGGTATTACTGGCACGCTAGGAAACAAGGCCTAAGGTTCATACTTTCACTAGTGCAAGTTCTCTCAACAATAATAACACTATTGGATCATATAACTATCCCTCAACATGCAACAAAGAGTCACTCCAAAGTCACTAATAGCGGAGAACAAACGAAGAGATTATTGTAGGGTACAAAACCACCTCAAAGTTATTCTTTCGGATCGATCTATTCAAGAGTCTGTAGTAAAATAACACGAAGCTATTATTTACATTCGATCTATCATAGACTTTGTACTAGAATAACACCTTAAGACACAAATCAACCAAAACCCTAATGTCACCTAGATACTCCAATGTCACCTCGAGTATCCGTGGGTATGATAGAAGGTGTACCCAATTGTCTCCTTTGGGTATCATATGAAGACACATTTCTCCAATTTGGGTTTGAGCTTATCAGGATGAAACCTTTTCACATAAGCATCACAGCCCCAAACTTTAAGAAACGACAACTTTGGTTTCTTGCCAAACCACAGTTCATATGGTGTCATCTCAACGGATTTAGATGGTGCCCTATTTAACATGAATACAGTTGTCTCTAATGCATAACCCCAAAATGATAGTGGTAAATCGGTAAGAGACATCATAGATTGCACCATATCTAATGTAGTACGGTTACGATGTTCGGACACACCACTACGCTGTGATGTTCCAGGTGGTGTGAGTTGTGAAACTATTCTGCATTGTTTGAAATGAAGACCAAACTTGTAACTCAAATATTCTCCTCCACGATCAGATCGTAGAAACCTTATTTTCTTGTTACGATGAATTTCCACTTCGCTCTGAAATTATATGAACTTTTCAAATGTTTCAGACTTATGTTTCATCAAGAAGATATACCCATATCTGCTCAAATCATCTCTGAAGGTCAGAAAATAACAATACGTGCCGCGAGCCTCAACACTCATCGGATCGCATACATCAGTATGTATTATTTCCAATAAGTCAATTGCTCGCTCCATTGTTCCAGAGAATGGAGTTTTAGTCATCTTGCCCATGAGGCATAGTTCGCAATCATCAACTGATTCATAATCAAGTGATTCCAAAAGCCCATCAGCATGGATTTTCTTCATGCACTTTACACCAATATGACCTAAATTGTAGTGCCACAAATAAGTTGCACTATTATTATTAACTCTGCATCTTTTAGCTTCAACATTATGAATATGTGTATTACTACGATCGAGATCCAACAAACTATTTTCCTTGGGTGTATGACTATAGAAGGTTTTATTCATGTAAACAGAACAACAATTATTCTCTAACTTAAATGAATAACCGTATTGCAACAAACATGATCAAGTCATATTCATGCTTAACGCAAACACCAAATAACATTTATTTAGGTTCAACACTAATCCGGAAAGTATAGGGAGTGTGCGATGATGATCATATCAATCTTGGAACCACTTCCAACACACATCGTCACTTCACCCTTAACTAGTCGTTGTTCATTCTGCAACTCCCGCTTCGAGTTACTACTCTTAGCAACTGAAACAGTATCAAATGCCGAGGGGTTGCTATAAACACTAGTAAAGTACACATCAATAACATGTATATCCAATATACCTTTGTTCACTTTGCCATCCTTCTTATCCGCCAAGTATCTAGGGCATTTCCACTTCTAGTGACTACTTCCTTTGTAGTAGAAGCACTCAGTTTCAGGCTTGGGTCTAGCTTTGGGATTCTTCACAGGAGCAGCAACTTGCTTGCCGTTCTTTCTGAAGTTCCCCTTCTTCCCTTTTCCCTTTTCTTGAAACTAGTGGTCTTGTCAACCATCAACATTTTATGCTTTTCTTGATTTCTACCTTCGTTGATTTCAGCATCACAAAGAGCTCGGGAATCGTTTTCGTTATCCCTTGCATATTATATTTTATCACGAAGTTCCAGTAACTTGGTGATAGTGACTAGAGAATTCTGTCAATCACTATTTTATTGGAAGATTAACTCCCACTTGATTCAAGCGATTGTAGTACTCAGACAATCTGCGCACATGCTCACCAGTTGAGCTATTCTCCTCCATGTTGTAGGCAAAGAACTGTCAGAGGTCTCATACCTCTTGACACGGGCATGAGTATGAAATAGTAATTTCAACTCTTGGAACATCTTATATGCTCCGTGGCGTTCAAATTTTTTTTAAGTCCCGGTTCTAAGCCGTAAAGCATGGTGCACTAAACTATCAAGTAGTCATCATACCGAGGTTGTCAAAATGTTCATAACGTCTGCATCTGCTCCTGCAATAGTTCTGTCACCTAGCGGCGCATCAAGGACATAATTCTTCTGTGCGGCAATTATGATAATTCTTAGACCACGGATCCAATCCGCATCATTGCTACTAACATCTTTCAACTTAGTTTTCTCTAGGAACATATCAAAAATAAAACAGGGGAGCTAAACACGAGCTATTGATCTACAACATAGATATGCTAATACTACCAGGACTAAGTTCATGATAAATTAAAGTTCAATTAATCATATTACTTAAGAACTCCCACTTAGATAGACATCCCTCTAATCATCTAAGTGATCACGTGATCCAAATAAACTAAACCATGTCCGATCATCGCGTGAGATGGAGTAGTTTTTAATGGTGAACATCACTATGTTGATCATATCTACTATATGATTCACGCTCGACCTTTCGGCCTCCAGTGTTCCGAGGCCATATCTGCGTATGCTAGGCTCGTCAAGTTTAACCCGAGTATTCTGCGTGTGCAAAACTGGCTTGCACCCGTTGTATGTGAACGTAGACCTTATCACACCCGATCATCACGTGGTTTCTCAGCACGAAGAACTGTAGCAACGATGCATACTCAGGGAGAAAACTTATGCCTTGAAATTTAGTGAGAGATCATCTTATAATGCTACTATCGATCTAAGCAAAATAAGATGCATAAAAGATAAACATCACATGCAATCAATATAAGTGATATGATATGGCCATCATCATCTTGTGCCTTTGATCTCCATCTCCAAAGCACCGTCATGATCACCATCGTCACCGGTAGCGACACCTTGATCTCCATCGTAGCATCGTTGTCGTCTCGCCAACTATTGCTTCTCGACTATCGGTACCGCTTAGTGATAAAGTAAAAGCAATCACATGGCGATTGCATTTCATACAATAAGCGACAACCATATGGCTCGCCGGTTGCGATAACTTCGGTTACAAAACATGATCATCTCATACAATAAAATTTAGCATCATGTCTTGACCATATCACATCACATCATGCCCTGCAAAAACAAGTTAGACGTCCTCTACTTTGTTGTTGCAAGTTTTACGTGGCTGCTATGGGCTAAGCAAGAACCGTTCTTACCTACGCATCAAAACCACAACAATATTTTGTCAAGTATGTGTTGTTTTAACCTTCACAAGGACGGGCGTATGCACTCGATTCAACTAAAGTTGGAGAAAGCGACACCCGCCAGCCACCGTGTGTGAAACACGTCGGTGGAACCGGTCTCACGGTGTAAGCGTCGCGTAATGTCGGTCAGGACGCTTCATCCAACAATACCGCCGAATCAAAGTATGACATCTTTGGTAAGCGGTATGACTTGTATAAGCCCACAACTCACTTGTGCTCTACTCGTGCATATAACATCTACGCATAAACCTGGCTCGGATGCCACTGTTGGGTAACGTAGTAATTTCAAAAAAATTCCTATGCACACGCAAGATCATGGTAAATCATAGCAATGAGAGGGGAGAGTGTTGTCCACGTACCCTCATAGACCGTAAGAGGAAGCATTATGAGAACGCGGTTGATGTAGTTGTAGGTCTTCATGATCCGACCGATGCAAGTACCGAACGCAAGGCATCTCCGAGTTCAGCACACGTTCAGCTCAATGACGTCCAACGAACTCCGATCCAGCAGAGCTTCACGGGAGAGTTCTGTCATCACGACCGCGTGACGAAAGTGATGATGTTGCTACCGACGCAGGGCTTCGCCTAAGCACCGCTACGATATGATCGAGGTGGATTATGGTGGAGGGGGCACCGCGCACGGCTTGGAACAATCAACTTGTATGTCTTGGGGTGCCCCCTTGCCCTTTATATATAAAGGAGCAGGGGAGGCTGGCCGGCCTCTCTAGGCGCCAAGGGAGGAGAATCCTCCTCCTAGTAGGATAGGATTCCTCCTTTCCTAATCCTACTAGGAGGGAAAGGAAAGGAGGGAGGAGAAGGAAGAGGCGCAGCCCTCACTGGTCCAATTCGGACTAGGCCCATGGAGGGCGCGCGGCCAACCCTCGTGGCTTCTCCTCTCTTTCCCCTAAAGCCCACTAAGGCCCATATGTACTCCCGTATTCCATGCTCCCGGTACTCCGAAAAATACCGAATCACTGGAACCTTTCCGATGTCGAATATAGTCGTCCAATATATCGATCTTTATGCCTCGACCATTTCGAGACTCCTCGTCATGTCCCCGATCTCATCCGGGACTCCGAACTACCATCGGTACATCAAAACACATAAACTCATAATATCAATCATCACCGAACTTTAAGCGTGCGGACCCTACGGGTTCGAGATTATGTAGACATGACCGAGACACGTTTCTGGTCAATAACCAATAACGGAACTTGGATGCTCATATTGGCTCCCACATAATCTACGTTGATCTTTATCGGTCAAACCACATAACAACATACGTTGTTCCCTTTGTCATCGGTATGTTACTTGCCCGAGATTCGGTCGTCAGTATCTCAATACCTAGTTCAATCTCATTACCAGCAAGTCTCTTTACTCGTTCCGTAATGCATTATCCTGCAACTAACTCATTAGGCACATTGCTTGCAAGGCTTATAGTGATTTGCATTACCGAGAGGGCCTAGAGATACCTCTCCGACAATCTGAGTGACAAATCCTAGTCTTGATCTATGCCAACTCAACAAGTACCAACGGAGACACCTGTAGACCAACTTTACAATCACCCAGTCACGTTGTGACGTTTGGTAGCACACAAAGTGTTCCTCTGGTAATCGGGGGTTGCATAATCTCATAGTCATAGGAACATGTATAAGTCATGAAGAAAGCAATAGCAACATACTAAACGATCAAGTGCTAAGCTAACAGAATGGGTCAAGTCAATCACATCATTCTCTAATGATGTGATCCCGTTAATCAAATGACAACTCATGTCTATGGCTAGGAAACTTAACCATCTGTGATTCAACGAGCTAGTCAAATAGAGGCATACTAGTGACACTCTTTTTGTCTATGTATTCACACATGTACTAAGTTTCCGGCTAAAACAATTCTAGCATGAATAATAAACATTTATCATGATATAAGGAAATATAAATAACAACTTTATTATTGCCTCTAGGGCATATTTCCTTCAGTTTCCCACTTGCACTAGAGTCAATAATCTAGTTCACATCGCCATGTGATTTAACACCAATAGTTCACATCACCATGTGATTAATATCCATAGTTCACATCGCCATGTGGCCAACACTCAAAAGGTTTACTAGAGTCAGTAATCTAGTTCACATTGCCATGTTGTTGGGGATATACCCCGCGGTATGACTCGGCTGGAGTTGTAAACCGGCTGGGACTTGGTAAACCGGCGGACAGTTAAGACAGACGGTAAACCGCCTGGTGGTAAACCTGCAGGAGTCAAGTCAGATGATAAACCGGCTGGTGGTTAACCGGCAGGAGTCAAGTCAGATGATAACCCGGCAGGTGTTAAGTGAGTTCATAAACCGGCAGATCATCATAAATCGGCAGATCATCATAAACTGGTAGACCATCATAAACCGGCAGACCATCATAAACCGGTAGATCATCAAAAACCGGCAGACCATCATAAACCGGCAAACAGTGATAACTGGGTTGCCAGGGGTTATGAAGCCCGAGACGTTATGAATCCCAAGACGTTATGAAGCCCAAGATGTTAAGAAGCCCATAAAGAGAAGTCAGAATAGTTAAGTCTTAAGTCCGAGTTGGACTCTACATGTAACCCGCCCCTTCAACTTATATAAGGAGGCGGGGCTCCCAAAGAGGACAAGCAAGAAGAAACAATCTCTAGGGCTAGACACAACTAGAGGAGGCAGTTTTGGCGACTCCCTCATGATGATAATGAGACCTAGCCACAAACAACATGTAAGGTTATTACCGGATGATGTTTCCCGGGGCCCGAAGCTGTCTAAATCCTTGTCTTGTGTTGTGTCTCTTGATTCCGCTCAACCCCTCTTAAGCTACCACATAGATGCGTTGGCCTCACAACTAAGTCCTTTTCCTAGGACATCTGCCGTGGCAATTCCACGACAGTTGGCGCCCACCGTGGGGCGGCTTGCGCACGGTGGTGATGAGTTCTTGGAGGGATTTTTTCTTAGGGATCAAGAAGTTCATAATTTTCTGGATGAAGAAAGACCGGTTTGGAAAGGTTTGCATCAGCTTTGAGTTTATCAGTCGGAAATAATAGTCAGATCTAAGGCCCGGACAAGGTTTGAATTCAAAATAAATTAGGGTTAAGTCGCCAAGGTTCCGGTGATCCGTCAAAACCGAAGGCGCCATAAGTGCCAGGGGAGTCAAACCTGCTATGACCCGGCCTCTAAATCGCCGCCAAAAAAAGAGTTGATTACCACTACTTGTTGAGTCACGCGTGGAGTCAAGATGATTTTTAATTGGTGGCCGGCGTGGGTTTGTCCCTCCTTCATCGCCCAGATTGTGGTGGCTTCAAGTTGCCCTCGGCCGTTCGAATCGAACTGCTTTGCCTCGGGGCGGTTTGCTCTTCTGTAGAGGCTCGCTATTTTCCCCCATGAAGACCAAGTCAACATAAGGTGGACATCACGTAGTCCAAAACAGTAACCTGTCAAATATTATGACAAGTTGGATCAGAGTCGGGGGACCAGCCCCCAGAACCAAATCAAGATTTCTCTATGGACTCATATGCTGCTGCCGGCTCGCCCTCGAGGAGTGGTTGGATTGTTTTTGCTGGACGTTGCCCCTGTTCGCTCCGGGTTGCTGGCATCCTGCCGATGCGCTGCCGCTCCTCTTTGACCCTCCCTCGCTGGCCATCATCGCTACAATCCGCCGCGACCATCTGACTCTCCATCGTCGCTTCCGCGGACCGGCACCGCCTCGTCATGCCACGCTAAGATGCGCCATCGCCAAGTCGCCGTTGCGGTCGGACTGAACCGCCGCCTCCAAGTCGCCGCAAGTCCGAGTCACCTCCACCAGAGCGTCAAGTCACCCGCCTCGTGCTAAACTGCCCCGTGCTAAGTCACGGGAATCCGTCGCCTCGAATCGCCGCCGCTGAACCGCTGTGGTCGATCCGCCGTGGCTGGCCCGCCGGCCGCTGTACCTCGCTATGGCCTCGGAGCGACGCTCCCCTCGTCTTGGCTATGAACCCCAGCGCCTCATGAACCGGTCAGCCGTCGCGCCCTTCCCCATCAACTGGGTTGAGTGGCCAGCGGGTGAATCGCGCAACCTCCTGCGCTCGCCGTGGCGGATCCGCCCGAGTCGCCCCATTGTCGCGGGTCCGCTTCATCTCCTGCGCCTTGTCCATCTGCCGCTTCAAGACGCCATCGTCCGGGCCTTGTCCCCCCTCTGCATTGATGTCCTTGACTCGCTGGCACGCCACCTGAAATCACTTTCAAACTGGAAGCTCTTTGACTAGGACTGTGACCCGCTAGGAGCTTCTGCGACAACCATCTCCGCTACAGGGAAAACTGCCGTCAGCTGTGGCCTCAACCTTGATGTGCTTCAGCCGTTCTGCCTGTAAGACGCCGTTTCTCTGGCGCTTTGCCCCTCGAGCTGCCGTTTACAGTCATTGCGACCACACAGCGAACTACGCCTTGGCGTCATGACCTTGATGACCCGTTACAGCGGCTCCTCTCGATGCGCAAGCTGCCCTCACGGTTCATGCCTCCTTGTTTTCAAGCTGCGCCCGTAGCGTCAAAAGCGGCCCCCGCCGTGGCCGTTTGGCCGTGGCGCATCCACTGGTATCTGCCGCCGGTTTGAACCCGCCTGGTTACCATGAATCTCTGCCACTGAGTCGACTCCCCTGCTGCTAGCCTCGACCTGCAGCACCGGTGAACCGCCGTTCTGAGCCCGGGTCACTTTTTCTTCCGCCATGCCCACGCTGAGCCGCCCCGGCCGCCGCGGCCCTACTTCCGCCTCTGATAAGGACGACACCAAGTCGCCACGACCGCTGCGCCTCCGCCTCAAATTTTGCCCATGTTGTTTACAAGCGAGTCACTTCCGCCAAACCCCGGTGAACCGGCCTCCCTCTGCGCAAGATCCCGCATCACGAGCCGCCCCCGCACACCTTGTCGGCCTCGCCTGGGTGCGCCTTTGGTGTTGTACTCTGGCGTCGGTCCGTTTCTGCCGCTCCTACTAGATGACTGTGTCGACGCCGAGTCGTTTCCTCTACAACCGTTCGCCTGCAAACTGCTCTACGCCGCGGCCTTGCCAGTGACTCGCTTCTTGACCAGCCGTCTAGAGAGAGAGAGAGAGGGAGAGAGAGAGAGAGAAACGCATGTAGGCACATGCATATCCACAGAGAGAGGGACGGGACAAAGAACCTGTGTGCATGCAAAGAGGTGGGGGAGGAGAATGTGGGCACAAGGATACAGCGGCATTGTTGCAACTGCCCGACGCCTCTTCCGTAGCAATCCAGGAAATACTACTCCATGAGGTTGTCAGACGTGTCCGACGATTTAAAAAGATCGGACAAACTTAAAAGTATATCTGAGAACTCTTTTCGTCCGACTATATCATCCAATGTCGGTGCCCGCGTTTGTCTGACAAGCCACCAGGTGCTATATTTTCTATATATTTTATTAGCGCATATGAATTTGTTTGAGAATAGTTACTCTGTCTTTCAATATATTTTATACAGGACAAAGTCCACTACAAAAGTGGCGTCGTACCATGGACAAAGAGGCTACGCACCGGTTTAAATGTAAGTGGCCAACTCTACTTGCCTGCACCGACTACATTTGCCGCCGCCGAATTGTCGATCCGCCTGGTTTACAAATGCCGCGGCCGACTCTCCCTTCTGCACCGACTTACAAATGTCGCGGCTAATTCTCCCGTCCGCGCCGGCTTACAGCACCGTGGCCGACTCACCTGTTTATGCCGCCTCTGAAGTTGTGGTCGTCTTTGGCACCCGTCTCTCGCGGCCTGGTCTACATCAACACACCGGGCCGCACCTGTCTACATGAGCTATTTACTGAGTATAAAGTAAGTCACAGCTTGGGTAGCCCGGTTTTTCTTCCAATAAATTGGAGGCAAATTATCATTCAGCCGATATGCCTTTGGATGGATCAATGGACATCGCTGCAAATCGCAGCCACTACAGATTTGGTCAACTTCAAACAGCGGTTGGAAGGAACCATTGGCGAGATTCTTGACACGGCTCATACGGGATCATTTATAACCCGCCACAGTCACCTCAACCTTCTGTGGATTTACATCGCGTTATTAACACCAATGATATATACCTTATGCTATGCTCAAGTACGGAGAATTTCAAGACAACTCATTGAGTCATCTTAAGCCTCGGGGGCTACGATGATATGACTCAGCAAGTCTTGCCAGTTTCAGCAAATTCAAGTGCCCCAGAACGTTGAAGAGAAAGACAACTCGGTCCCGGAGGCTACTATTATATTGATGAAAATTTAAAGGCCGTCAGAAATATTCCGGCTCACAATGATGCTTTCGGTTTATGGTCCGGTTTAAGGGAAATCCCATCTCCCACATAGTGCTGAAGCCCTTAGTATCTGGGTCAAATCCAGTTTAAGAGGAAACTATCTCTTGCAAAGCTCTGACGCTCTCAATATCCGGTCCAAAATCCCGGTTCAAGAAGAATTTATCTCTTGCAAAAAGTTAAAGGTTTCCGAAGAGGACATGTTGCCATGATGCGCGGTTCAAACATGGGTATTCCGCTTTATTGTCTTATCATATTATTGATCGCTTGGGGGCTTGGTGCATTATTGAACCATAGCTACACCTCTTGATCGGCGCAATGCCACAACATCACTTAGGGGGCTTGGTAAGTATCCGAACCATAGTCACACCTCTTGATCGGCTCAAAGCCAAATCAATCACAGGGCCAAAGAGAGTGTTGTAAAACAACAACTCAAACATAAACTGCAGAGCACAACTCAAAATGTTACTTAGGGATTCTTTCTTTGTCGAAATGAAGAAAGAATCTACACTTGTAATAAACTATCAAGCCATGGCTTGGAAGCTTTGGTGTATACACCTAAAACCCGGGTTAACCTGCCTATTTAAGTAAGTCACTCCGCCTAGAGTAAACCTGGGTATGACCCTTGAACTTTGACAAGTTACTCTAAAATAAAGACCCTGAACTTGTCAAGTTAAAGCGATGATTAGTTAAGGATTGAGGACCATCTTAAAGGCTTTGTGAAATGGTTTAACTCGGTGGCACGGCAGCCCATGAAAAGCCTCGAATTTGGGGCTGGCAGCCCGTGAAAAGCCTCGACTACAAGGGTTTTTATTCGCCTTTTGCTAAGTTTCAAGCCCCATGATGGGAGTTACATAATATAATGTTATTCTCAATGAAGTATATATAAAATCCCAGCTCAATATTATCTTACTGAGCCGGCCCTTGGGGGCTACACGTTGTTGTTAAAGTCTACATGATCATATTTTCAAAGTCCCTGCTCATTATTTGCATAACGACCCGGACTTTGGGGCTACACTAGTTGAAGTTTTATGAGCATCGAGAAATTACAAGTCGAGTTCTTGCAAGCATGACAACCCGGCACTTGGGGGCTACATATGTGGAATACTCGATTCGACTAGTGATTGAGATGAACAACTTTGGATTACTTCAAGCTTGTGACATTCATATAGCAAATCTTAAGTTGTTGCTGCGTTACCTTCTTAA
>JAHIAM010005437.1:0-51906 GCA_021605205.1 Aegilops longissima
TGAATCGCGTTGTCTTAATGCGTAAGCGAAGCGAAGCGAGAACATGGGTTTGTATCGGAATGATCAATGATTTGCTTGCACGATGGGCCGGGGTGAAGAACGCCCTTGGATGGGTAGCGAGGTTATCTTGAGGCGAGAACCTATCATGAAAGCATCTGAAAGTAAACACACATGACAATATGCAACAATATGATGCATGCTATGACATGGCAATATGGATGTGTGTTGGTCTAATGCAAGCTGAAATAACGGGGAATGAACTCATTTGAATCAAGGATTCAAATGATAGCTCATTGAGTTAGTCCTAATGGTGCAATATCTTATTCTGGTTAAACAGCATAGTTAACTTGCTTTAACATGCATGAAACCTGTACCAATGGATAGAGTGTATTTTCTGATAATTTTCATATATAAAACTTTGCATTTGGAGTTCTGAGAATAAAAGTTATAAACATTTGAAATTTGAATTATATTCGGAATTTACTATATCAAAATAAATCCAGAATTTGAATTAATCGTCGGCATGAGGTCAGCAATGGCGTCGAGGAGTCAGCAGGGGTCGTCCGAGTTAAAGCTGACCAGTGGGACCCGCATGTAGTAATTAACTTAACTAAAGTTTAATTAAACTAACCTATTTAGTTAGCGAGGCTGGGCCCGGTTATCGATGACTTTGTCAAAAGTCCTTGGGCCTGATGGTCAATCCCGCGTCGGCCGCTGCCGTGACTAGCGCATGGCGAGCCCGACGGCGGAGGAGTGTGTTTGGTGATTCCGGCGACCAAGCGTGTCGCGGAAGATAGCTACGGGTAGCTAAAGCAACCCGCATCTATTGGTGAGTTAGTTGGGGTCGGGGTGGCGGAGTTGGCGCGGCGGACGAGTTAAGCGGCAGCCGGGGCTCGGGTGATCTCGGGTTTGTTGCTAGGGGCAAAGTGGTAGCGTGGAGTGCATAGTTAGACCGCGCAACTTCGGTGAGTCACGATGGACGCGTGGCGTGGCGTTGGGTGGCGAACCTCGTCGGCGGCGAGCTCAGCGGCGGATGCGTTCGAGGCGAGCTCGTGTGCTCGTTGTGGTGCGAGGAAGAGAGTGGAGAGGATGGGGAGGTAGCGGGCTCAGGCGATCCCGTGAAACCGAACGGCGAGTCGGGGTGCTCGATCGGCGGTGGCGAAGGGATCTCGGCGGTGGCGTGGTCGAGCGAGGTCGGTCACGATGGCCGGGGCAAGCAAGCGCTTCGGGGCTTGGCTTGTTCGGCAATCGGCGGCAATGCGGCTGGACCGCAGTCTCGTGGTAGCGGGGCGGCGGTGGCTCGGCTCTGACGGTGGAAGCGGCGGCAGTGGCGTCGGCCATGGCGAGGAAGCGAGGAGAGGCGAAGCGAATGGCGTGTCGGAGGTCGAGGCGGCGGCGTGGAGGCCGTCCGAACAGCGCAGCGGCGAGAGGTGAAGCGGCGGCGGCTGCGTGGCGCATCCCGAGCTGCCGTCGGGCACCAGCTGCTGCTGGCGAGCCAAGCAGCTCGTTGGCAGCGGCTGCTGGGCTGGGCGGCGGTGGGCCGGCAGGCGACAGTAATGTTTTTCCATTTTAAGCTTTTCTATTTTACGCAACTTTGTGGGGTTTTAAAAATACCAAAACTATTTTAAAATCACCAAAATGCTCCTAGTCACTTGTTGGAATATTCCCAACATGAAACATTTTAGTTTGGCAATTTTGAACATTTAAAATATTTTATATAATTTAAAATGCTCAAGTTCAAAACTTGTGGATTAATCCTAGGAACCTTGGATGACCTAGAAAATGATCCACCTCCTTTGACATGGGTTACGAACCAAAACAAAGAGGATGAGCATTTTGAAGGGCATTCAGTTCATCGAAATAATTTTTGGTAAACCCTAGTTGATTTAAGGGGGTGTTACGGGGTTTCTGCCTTCCCCATTTCAAAATTAAATGGAATTAAACATGATGCACACCTAATGCATGGTCTAAGCGGGATGTGACAACTCACCCCCACTCAAAAGAATCTCGTCGAGATTTAGGATCTGTTGCGAAAAGGTGGGATACTCAAGTGAAGGCGATCCTCCCTTTCCCAAGTTGCTTCTTGCTGGAATGGTTTGACCATTGAACCTTTAGAAACTTGATATTCCGGCGTCGAGTGGTGCGCTCGGCTTGATCGAGATCTGAGCGGGATATTCTCGATAGGTGAGGTTATCTTGGAGTTCAAGCGTTTGTGGTCACTCCACGGATAGGATCCAGAAGCAGCGCTGAGTTGGGAAGCGTGGAAGACATCATGGACTCTGGAAAGATCGGAGGTAGTTCAATTGGTAGGCAACTTCTCCTCGTTTGGCAAGAATCGAAAGGGTCCAATGTAACGAGAGCCAACTTGCCTTTGATACCGAAGCGATGGGTTCCCTTTAGAGGAGTAACCGAAGGTAGGCCTTCTGCCAATTTCATAAGTCATAGGCTTATGCTTGCGGTCATATTGGCTCCTTTGGCGAGATTGGGCTGTTTTCAATTTCTCACGAACAACGCGAACTTGCTCTTACGCTTCTGAATCATATCCGGGCCAAGAGTTGTCTCTCCCGGTTTCGACCGATTTAGAGGCGTTCGACATTTTAGTCCATAAGAACTTGAAAGGGCTTTGCCCAAGCTGGCTTGATAACTATTGTTATAAGCGAACTTCGGCGAATGGAAGGCATTTCTCCCAATTCATGCGAAAGAGATGATGAAGCTCGAAGCATATCCTCTAGGATTTGATTGACTCGTTCTACTTGACCCGCTTGATTGGGGATGGAAGCGGTGCTAAAGGAGAGGCGAGTTCCCATAGCGTTTTGAAACTTTCCCAAAATCGAGAGGTGAAGAGACTTCCACGGTCTGAGTTAATCTCTAATGGAACACCATGAAGAGACACTATTAGAGATGTACAATTCAGCTAGCTGGCTAGCGGTTATACTCTCACGAACAGGTAGGAAGTGGGCTACTTTGGAAGGCGATCAGCGACAACGAAGATAGCGTTATTCCCTCTCTTGGTCTGGAAACCCGGTAATGAAGTCCATACCGATTTTATCCCATTTCCATTCAGGAATTTCCAGCGGTTGAAGGGTACCGACAGGCCGTTGATGCTCTGCTTTAACTTCGACGAGGACGTCGCGATTAGAAATGTATTGAAGATTTCTCTCTTCATCCTAGTCCACAAAACCTCTGGCGTAGATCTTGATACATTTAGTACTACCGGGATGAATGGTGAGAGGAGAGTCATGAGCTTCCTTAAGGATCGATTGCCGTAGCTGTTGTTTCTTAGGAACCACTAAGCGGTTTTCAAAGACAACACCTCGTTCATCTATGGAGAAACATTTGGCAGCTCCGCTAGCAATGTTCTCCTTGATCAAGATATTCCTCTATCATCTTTGCTGAGCAGCTATGATTCGATCCGTAAGGTTGGGTTTACGCCACGGGGTGGAAAGGAATCCTCGAGGAACAATGTGAAGATTAAGTTCTGAAATTCCTCGTGGAGAATTGGTTGACTTTGTTGTAACATCAGATTGTTACAATAAGATTTGCGACTTAGTCGTCAGCCATGACATTAGCTTTGCACAGGGTGTAAGATATTCCTAAGTGAAATCTGTAATCAACTTCGACCAACGTCTTTGCACGAGATTCAAATCCGGTTGGGTGAAGATATATTTCAGACTTTGGTGATCGGTGTAGATTTACATAGCGATTACCCGGAAAATAATGTCGCCAGAGTTTTGAGTGCATGAACCACTGCTGCAAGCTCTAGATCGTGTGTGGGTAATTATCCTCATGTGGGCCTTAGCTATGTCGAGAAGCGTAAGCAATCACATGATGATCTTGCATGAGTATGCAACCTAGTCCTTGTCGCGGCGTCGCAATAGATAATGAAGTCCTTAGAAATCTGGTGGAACAAATGCAGGGAGCAGATGTCGAGCGTCTTTTCAGTTCTGAAAGCTGAACTTCGCCTTGTGGCGTCCATTCGAACTTCTTATCTTTCTTGAGGAGTTCGGTTAGAGGTTTAGCAACTTTAGAAATTCTCGTGAGCGGCGGCAATAGCTCGCTAAACCGAAACTCGAACTTGCTTGACCGATTCAGGAGAGTCCAATCAGGGCGGCTTGAACTTCGCTTCGGGATTACAGCAATACCCTTACGGAGATTACATGTCCTAGATAGGTCATACGGTAACGAGAATTCACCTTAGAGAATTTGGCATAAAGGCGGTGCTCTCGAAGTTTCATCAATACTAGCCTTAGGTGTTGGCATGTTCTTCCTCATTTTGGAGTAGATGAGTATATCATCGAGGTATACCCGACGAATTTATCCAAATACTCCATGAAGATTGAGTTCATTAACAGAGAAAGTGGCTGGAGCATTGGTTAATCCGAAGGACATGATGATTGTACTCGTATTGGCCATAACGGTGACAAAGGCCGTTTTGGGTATGTCCCGTTCTTGATTTTGATTTGGTGGTAGCCCAACCTCAAATCCATCTTGGAAAAAGCGAGGATCCAGCAAGCTGATCATACAGGTCGTTGATCTGAGGGGGCGGATACTTGTTCTTGTGGTGACCAAATTGACGGTCGGTAATCTACAACCATCAATCCGTACCATCCTTCTTTTTGTGAAGAGGGCAGGGGCAAGCCCATGGAGATGAACTAGGGCGGATGAAACCCTTTTGCAAGGATTCATCGAGTTGTTTCTTAAGTTCAGCTAGTTCTAGGGGTGCCATCTTATAAGGTCTTCTAGAAATTGGGGCGGTTAGGAACAAGATCTATCACGAACTTCGACATCCTGTCGGGTTGAACACTGGCAGTTCCTCTGGGAAGACATCAGGAAATCACGGACTACGGAATATCTTGAGTGCGGAAGGGGTTGGCATTTAAGGAGTAAAGCGGCGCTTAGACACTCGGGTTAAAACATCCTTGTCTTGCCGAAGGATGGGTAAGTTGAGCAGTTCTAGTAGAGCGATCAATCTTAGCATAATGGGCTGACATCCGTCCATACCAAGATGATGTTTATGTCAGAGGACTTGAGAGCTATTAGAGATGCAAGAAAGACTAATCTGTCGACAAGAATTTCATTCCATGACTTATTCTAGAGGTTTGCCATCTAGAACCGGAGTTTAATTTCCATGGAGGTAGGCATGTCACGAGAATGTGGTGTTGTGCAATCGAGCATAGCTCTCGAAATAAATGAATGAGATGCTCGATTATCAAAAAGAGCGGTTGCGGATGGCAATTAACAAGAAAGCGTGCCGAGGGCGGCGTTGGGATCCTCATAGGTTTCTTGGCGGAGACATAGTTGACATGGCCACGGCGGTGGCAAGCTGGTTTAACATAGGGCACCTTTCCTGCTGGCTTGCAGACCAGCAGACTTTCGACTTGATTGGGGTTGTTGCAGGGACACTCTAGGATATAGTGGCCCGTCTCTCACATTTGAAGCAAGTTATCACATTTGGGCGTGGAGCAACATTAGCAGTTGGACCTCCATAAGTCTTGGCGGAAAATCTGCTGGTTGGGCGGCGCCTCAAAGGATAGCCTCGGGGTGAACCTGGGTGGTAGGCGGTATTTGGAACCCAAACCCGGCGCTACAGGATCGAGCGGATGAAGATCGAGAATCACGGATGTGCTTGCGTGAAGCCTCAAAATCAGTCTGCCCGATTTAGTGATAGCCTTATTGACTAACCGGGAAGAGGTACACTCATGCAAGCGGAGATCTCGGCGTAGCTCGGGGCTAAGTCCCTTACGGAACCTTGCACCTTCTTGGCATCGGTAGAAACTTCTTGGGAGCATAACGTGCTAACCTCCCAAATTCACGGTGTAGGCATCCTTTGTCGACCTACCTTGGGTGGCTGCAGAATTCCTCACGTTTGCGGTCCATAAGACCTTACGGAATATGATGCTCGGAAGGCGGCTTGAACTCAGCCCAAGATGTAACTTGTCGGCGGACGCATAGCCTCATAATTTTCCCACGAGGCTAGCGGGGCCTTCAAGATGATAAGCGGCAAAGGTAACCTGTCGGCCTCGGCCACATTAGCGGAACACGACTTGTGGTGGATCTTTGCGGAGCCAATCATCCGCGTCGAGAGGCTCGGCGGAATATTTAATTTTGGGGATCTGACAACGAAGTCGTTGAGTGAGACCACATCGTTTCTTGGCTGGCGTGCTGTGTTTTGTTCAATCCGCTCCAATAAGCGGTTGGTTTCCGCTTATGCGTTACGCTTCGACATCACCTCGACCAAAGATGGCGGTTGCGGTAGGTCCACATTTACGGCTGCCTGGCTTCTCCTGCTGGAACAACAGGAGTATTGCGAGTGTTGACCATCTGGAGACAAAGCAAAGTTTAAACCAGGATGGCAGAATTTAACAAGGAAGTGCGGAAGGTAATGGATAGCATGGAATGCAAAGATGTTCATCCGTATGACATGGTAATATAAAACTGCCATATATATATATATACCAGCGGTCATACACACCATTCATAGTTTAGTACAAGCTGACGGAGTACAACTATAAGGAAAGGCGTTACATCTCATCGGAAGCATTCCAACTCCTATACATTATTTTCTACACTTAGGAGCGATACACACTAAGTCGTATTCCACGAGTCACTGGGGGCGGTGGAAACACAACTATTACCATACTAAGAATACTAGTACTATCTCGAGACAGCTCCATAGTAGTCTTCATAGAAGTCACCACCCAAACACAGAAGTGGAACATGATCGTAGGAGCAGACAATCCTGTGGGTCTGTGGACCATAAGGACTCGGATGTGGCTGTGGTCCAACAAGCGGTGGCAGGCAGGCCCACGAGGAGGTGATGCCTCCAACCTCACGCCACTCCATAAAGTCATGCAGACTACGCCCTTGCAGGTACAAGTCTCTCATGTCCATATATCCAGCTTGCACGGCGGGTGCAAACCTAGTCGAGTAGCCGGTGGTGAGCGGGCATTAAAAAGCTCCATCGCAAGGCCGGTTCTCACGGTCCTTGTCCTCCGACAACTTCGGTAGTAGTGCGAAGGTGAATCCTCATGGGATGCATCGCTGTACAAACCACGAAGATAGCCATGCGCCCGGGGAGGATCTTTGGCATATAGCGAAATCCGTGTTGCCCGACAAAGCGATTACAGCTCGAATAATAGTCATCATGGAATAGGCTGCATCTTGCACGACATTCCAATAGTGATTCGAGCCCATAAAACGGTGAAGTGGCTCGATAGCTCCGGGGTAAGATGGATAAATCCGGACCGTGCATAGATATTGGCTTTGATTGAAATCCTAAACTGCTCCTCGGCGGTATATTCGAGGATACCATCGATAACCAGCCTCAATCATCACCCTAACCAACATGGCGTGTGACCGCACACATCAATGCAACGAATTCAGGCGAACCACTTGGTTACGAGGAGCAGGTGGCCATCTGAAAGCACAGCCACAATGCAAAGGCATTAAATTTCTAGGGAAAATCGGGCAGCATAACATCTGTAAATGCTCAAAATCAGATTTGAGACATTCAAAATCGGATTTGCAAAACCACTCAACAACATCATATCAAGGTTACGGTTCAAATGATAGCATACTAAAATTTACTAGCACTGGCGAGGATGTAACCAACAATCCTATATGTTACTACGGATTAGTAACACGTGAACTGATGGAGAGAAATACAAGTGCTTCCACTCACTTCTTTGGAAATACAAGTTTCTCACAAACTTTGTATAAACCCAAAATCTTTGATCATCTCATCAAAGCGTACATTCCAACTCGAGATGCTTACTCAAGTCCTTAGAAGGATTGCTGGAGCTACGCATACTTGTTAGCATCTTTCGGGATTGACAAAACCTTGATTGTATCACATACAACCTTTCCTCAAGAATATCGTCGAGAAACAATGTTTTGACATCCTATACGCAAGATTTCATAAATCATGCGATAATTGCTAATATAATTCAACAGACTCTTTGCATACGCTCTGAATGAAAGTCTCGCCATAATCAACTCCTTGAACTTGTCGGAAAACATCTTAGCGACAAGTCGAGCTTTCTTAATGGTGACACTTACCATCATTGTCCGTCTTCTTCTAAAATCCATACATGCCCAACAGCCTTCGACCATCAAGTAGTTCTTCCAAAGTCTACACTTTGTTTTCATACATGGATCCTCTCTCGGATTTTATGGCCTCAAGCCATTTGTGAATTTGGGCCCACCATCATCGGGACCCGCGATTCCAAGTCACATCGACCTAGTGGTAACACCTCATATCACTTTGCGGCCTCACATGCAGTATTCCCACAGGTGTCGCCTTACCATGGCCGGGACCGTTTGCGCCTTTTGGCTCACGTATATGATAGTGTCGCTAGCATCCACATGACAAAGAACCGGGCCGACATGGCTGATCGTGAACCCAAGCGGCACTAACCTATGGGGACGAGGCATACATGAATCACTTGAGCATGTCGGTCATCAGCGTATGAACTCGGGCTGTAACCTTTGGGCTAACGAGGACTCCGGTATCCCGGGCTGTAGCAGAGCTAAGCAGGACTCGAGTATCACAGCGTGACATTTCCCGAAGAACAGACATAAGGCGAAATGAATCACATGCCGGCCAGTCAAGTGTCCAAGCAGTAGTCTTTGGGCTAGCGGGACTCGGTGAACCGGGCTGTAGCGGACTACTATCGCTCGAAGCACGAGACTACATTTCCCCATATGAGAGGCTGCCAAGGATAAACAACTAGTTTGTCGGATCCCACTCATACCAAGCATTTCAATCATACGCATAATATGCCCGATATGAGTAAATACAACAAGGCATCACAACAAAACTCTACAACTCAAGTACTTTATTTAAGAGGCTCAGGAGCCATACATAACTATAGTCATACAGGTGGGGTCACATGACCCAACACTCAAATCATACAATCATACAAGCACATGCGGAAGCAAACTAGTCTGAGTCAGACTCTAGAAAGAAAGAAAGCTTGTTGGAGCCTTTCTATCTACAATGGCCCTTCACAAGTCTTAGATCGCACACAGGTGGCTAGATCACTCGTCGAAAGTCAATATCTACATAGAATCCGTCGGAGGGTAGTATAGTCCTCTGAAAAACATTAATTAAGCAAACATGAGTGCGAAGGTACTCAGCAAGTCTTACCACAGAATCCTATCATACATGCACATTCTCAAAGAAGGAAGTGGAGTTATTTGCAGCAAGCCGGCTTTGACTCTTGGCTAAGCTATCCTCGTGACACCACTTTGTAAAGCATTTGTCGTACGAGTCCACTAATCACCATCACAATACTCCACCGTGGATCCTCTCTCGTCATCCCGAGAAGACCATCCATGATACTCACAATTATCTTGAGGCTTTTAGTAGTATCCATTTACTTGTCTATGAACTGATATAGGTAACCCGAAGTCCTTCTCCGTGGACACGGCTATTGAATAGATCATACTTAACCCTGCGGGGTGTACTTCTTCAGACACGCTCTCACCACTTATAAATCGTTTACCGACATGTACTCAACAACCTTCAGCGGAAGCCCAGCGTGGGTGGCGGCCCGACCTACCTAAACACTCAAGTCCCTAGTCGAGGTTTATCGCCTATTAGGGTTCCATCCATGAGAGTCGGCGAGGTTTCCCATACAGCCCGAGCGATGTGTGCAGGGTTCCCGAGATACCAAGCGGGCACTTTCGGTACAGACCCGCGTGCCTACCGCAACACAACCCACCCCTAAGGTCAGCGTTGCGTGCGGCTGACATGCTACAAACACGAAACTACTTGCAACTCCGGACTAAGAACAAGGGTGGTTAAGAAGCCGAGAGGTCAATTAAGGATCCCAATGTGTGGTAATGGCTGATTCATGGATCACAAACACAGATCTCAGTTCTTAAGTTCGACTTCAATGAAACAACCCACCATGTACTCCTACATGGCCTCTCATCGATACCTTTACCAAATCGTGTTCAACACTTTCACTCTCGAACCAACACAGCCTTTCCTCCGGTTCATCATCCCGATGAGCCGGACGACACAACTCTAAGCATAGCAAGCATAGCATGGTAGGAATCACAAACATGGCTCAATCAACTCCTACACATACTAGTGGGTTTCATCTGAATTCTTGTGGCAATGACAGGTCATGCAAAGGAAGTGGGTTCAACTACTGCACACTAGCAGTTGAATCGCGTTGTCTTAATCACGATGCGAGGCAGAAGCGAGAACATGGGTTTGTATCGGAATGATCAATGATTTGCTTGCTGATGGGCTGGGGTAGAGAACGCCCTTGAGGATGGGTAGCGAGGTTATCTTGAGCGAGAACCTATCATGAAAGCATCAGAAAGTAAACACACATGACAATATGCAACAATATGATGCATGCTATGACATGGCAATATGGATGTGTGTTGGTCTAATGCAAGCTGAAATAACGGGGAATGAACTCATTTGAATCAAGGATTCAAATGATAGCTCATTGAGTTAGTCCTAATGGTGCAATATCTTATTCTGGTTAAACAGCATAGTTAACTTGCTTTAACATGCATGAAACCTGTACCAATGGATAGAGTGTATTTTTATGATAATTTTTCATATATAAAACTTTGCATTTGGAGTTCTGAATAAAAGTTATAAACATTTGAAATTTGAATTATATTCTGGAATTTACTATATCAAAATAAATCCAGAATTTGAATTAATCGTCGGCATGAGGTCAGCGTGGCGTCGAGGGTCAGCAGGGTCGTCCGGTTAAAGCTGACGATGGGACCCGCATGTCGAGGTAATTAACTTAACTAAAGTTTAATTAAACTAACCTATTTAGTTAGCGAGGCTGGGCCCGATTGTCGATGACACATCAAAGTCAGCTTGAGCCCTGATGGTCAATACCCACGTCGGCGCACCGGCGACTAACCGCAGCGAGCCGACACAGCGGAGGAGTGTGTTTGGTGATTCCGGCGACCAAGCGTGTCATGGAGAAGATAGCTACGGGTAGCTAGAAGCAACCGCATCTATTGGTGAGGTTAGTTGGGGTGGGGTGGCGGAGTTGGCGCCCGGCGGCGAGTTAAGCGACGCCGGGGCTCGGGTGATCTCGGGTTTGTTGCTAGGGGCAAAGTGAAGCGCGTGGAGTGCATAGTTAGACCGCGCAACTTCGGTGAGTCACGATGGACGCGGTGGCGTGGCGTTGGGTGGCGAGCCTCGTCGGCGGCGAGCTCCGCATGATGCGTTCAGGCGAGCTTCGTGTGCTCGTTGTGGTGCCGAGAAGAGAGTGGAGAGGATGGGGAGGTAGCCGAGGCTCACAGCGATCCCGTGAGAGCGAACGGCGAGTCGGGGTGCTCGATCTGGTGGCGGCAGCGAAGGATCTCCGGCGGTGGCGAGTCGGGCGAAGTCGGTCACGGTGGCCGGGGCAAGCAAGCGCTCGGGGCTTGGCTTGTTCGACGAAATCGGCAACAAGCAGCAATGGACCGCAGTCTCGTGGCGCGGAGAGACGGCGGTGGCTCTGACTCTGACGGTGGAAGCGGCGGCAGTGGCGTCGGCCATGGCGAGGGCGAGGAGAAGCGCGGCGAATGGGCGTGTCCGCGGGGTGAGGCGGCAGCGTGGAGGCCGTCGAGCAGCGGCGAGGAGGTGAAGCGAGGCGGCGGCCAGCTGCGTGGCGGCCAGAGCTCGCCGTCGGGCACCAGGCTGCTGCTGGCGAGCCAAGCAGCTCATTGGCGCGGCGGCTGCTGGGCTGGGCAGGCAGTGGGCGAACGCAGGCGACAGTGAGTTTTTCCATTTTAAGCTTTTCTATTTTCTGCAACTTTGTGGGGTTTTAAAAATACCAAAACTATTTTAAAATCACCAAAATGCTCTAGTCACTTGTTGGAATATTCCCAACATGAAACATTTTAGTTTGGCAATTTTGAACATTTAAAATATTTTATATAATTTAAAATGCTCAAGTTCAAAACTTGTGGATTAATCCTAGGAACCTTGGATGACCTGAAAATGATCCACCTCCTTTGACATGGGTTACGAACCAAAACAAAGAGGATGAGCATTTTGAAGGGCATTCAGATTCATTGAAATAATTTTTGGTAAACCCTAGTTGATTTAAAGGGGTTACATGGTTTCCTGCCTTCCCCATTTCAAAATTAAATGGAATTAAACATGATGCACACCTAATGCATGGTCTAAGCTGGGATGTGACACCATCGCTTCTCCATAGCTCGTAGGTTCATTGTTGTCTAGCAACATGACCTTCAAGACAGGATTCTTGTACCACTCTGAGTAAATGCGCATCCTTGTCCCCTTACGAAGTGCAGTAGTGACTTGATCCAAAACTTCATGATCAATATCATAAGCTTCTACTTCAATTGATGTAGGCGCCACGGAACAACTTCACATGCCTGCTACACTTGTTGAAGTGGCGGTTGATAACCTCATCAAGTCTCCACCATCCTCCACTCAATTCTTTTGAGAGAAACTTTTCCTCGAGAAAGGACCCGTTTCTAGAAACAATCACTTTTGCTTCGGATCTGAATTAGGAGGTATACCCAACCATTTTGGGTATCCTATGAAGATGCATTTATCCGTTTGGGTTCGATCTTATCACGATGAAACTTTTTCACATAAGCGTCGCAGCCCCAATCATTCAAGAAAGCGACTTAGGTTTCTCTAAACCATAGTTCTCACGGTGTCATCTCAGCGGAATTACGTGGTGCCCTATTAAAGTGAGTGCGGTTGTCTCTAATGCCTAACCCATGAGCGATAGTGGTAATTCGATAAGTGACATCATAGTGCGCACCATATCCAATAAGGTGCAACTATGATGTTCGGACACACCATCACACTATGGTGTTCGGCGGTATTAATTGTGAAACAATTTCCACAATGTCTTAATTGCGTGCCAAAGCTCGTAACTCGGATACTCATCTCTATGATCATATCATAGACATTTTATCCTCTTGTCACAATGATCTTCAACTTCACTCTGAAATTACTTGAACCATTCAATAATTTAGACTTGTGTTTCATCAAGTAAATATACTCAACATCTACTCGAATCATCTATGAAGTAAGAACATAGCGATATTCCTTTGCATGCCTCGGCACTCATTGGATTTGGACACATCAAAATGTGTTATTTCCAACAAGTTGCTATCTTGTTCCATCTTCTTTGAAAGCAGGCTTTTAGGTCATCTTGCCCATGTGGTATGATTTGCATATCTCAAGTGATTCAAAATCAAGTGAGTCCAAGCGATCCATCTGCATGGAGTTTCTTCATGCGTATACACCAATAGACATGGTTAGCATGTCTCAAACTTTTCAAAGCAGTGAGTCCAAAGATCCATCAACATGGAGCTTCTTCATGCGTTTTATACCAATATGACTTACATGGCGATTGCCACAAGTAAGTGGTTCCATCATTACTATCTTATATCTTTTGGCATGAAAATGTATTACTATGATCGAGATTCAATAAACCATTCCTTTAGGTGCAAGACCATTGAAGGTATCATTCAAATAAGCGAGTAACCATTATTCTCCTTAAATGAATAACCGTATTGCGATAGACATAATCCAATCATGTCTATGCTCAGCATAAACACCAAATGATAATTATTCTGGTTTAATACTAATCTTGATGGTAGAGAGGCGTGCGATGATTGATCACATCAAACTTGGAAACACTTCAACACATATTTATCGTCGACTCACCTTTAGCTAGTCTCCGTTTATTCCGTAGCCTTTTATTTTGAGTTACTAACACTTAGCAACGAACGGTATCTAATACCCTGGTGCTACTAGGAGTATTAGTAAAGTACACAATAATTTAATGTATATCAATATACTTCTATCGACCTTGCCCGACCTTCTCATCTACCAAGTATCTAGGGTAATTCTGCTCCGTTATTGTTCCCCTTATTACGAAGCACTTAGTCTCGGGTTTGGGTTCAACCTTGGGTTTCTTCATTAGAGCAGCAGCTGATTTGCTGTTTCATGAAGTATCCCTTCTTGCCCTTGCCCTTCTTGAAACTAGTGGTTTTACCAACCATCAACAATTGATGCTCCTTCTTGATTCCTACTTTTGCGGTGTAAAACATCGCGAATATCTCAAGGATCATCATCTCTATCCCTGATTTGTTATAGTTCATCACGAAGCTCTAGCAGCTTGGTGGCAGTGACTTTGGAGAAACATCACTATCTACGGAGGATCAACTCCCTCGATTCAAGTGATTGTTGCTTTCGGACAATCGAGCACAAGCTCAACGATTGAGCTTTTCTCCCTTAGTTTGCAGGCTAAGAAAATCATCGGAGGTCTTATACCTCTTGGCGTGAGCACGAGCCTGAAATCCCAATTTCAGCCCTCGAAACATCTCATATGTTCGCGATGTTTGGCGTCTTTGGTGCCTCAACTCTAAACCGTTTAAGCGAACTATCACGTAGTTATCAAAGCGTGTATATGCGATGTTCGCAACATCCACGAGGCGGCGTTTGGGGTTCAACACAACTGGCGGTGCATTAAGGACATAAGCTTTCTTACATCGCATAATCGCTCTTATCAACTTTCAACTATATTTTCTCTAGGAACATTTCTAAGCAGTGGAACTAAAGCGAGCTTCGACATAATTTGCAAAGGGCTTTTGACTATGTTCAGGATAATTAAGTTCATCTAATGACCTCCCTTGAGATAGACATCCCTCTAGTCATCTAAGTGATTACATGATCCGAGTCAACTAGGGCGTGTCCGATCATCACGTGAGGCGGACTAGTCATCATCGGTGAACATCTTCATGTTGATCGTATCTACCATCGACTCATGCTCGACCTTCGGTCTCTTGTGTTCGAGGCCATATACTGTACATGCTAGGCTCGTCAAGTTAACCTAAGTGTTTCGTGTGTGTAAATCTGGCTTACACCGTTGTATGTGAGCGTAAGAATCTATCACATCCGATCATCACGTGGTGCTTGAAGCAGCGAACTTTACATAGCGGTGCGAGTTAGGGGAACACTTTCTTGAAATTTTAATGAGGATCATCTTATTTACTACCGTCGTTCTAAGCAAATAAGATGTATAAACATGATAAACATCACATGCAATCAAATAGTGACATGATATGGCCAATATCATTTTGCTCCTTTAATCTCCATCTTGGGGCTCCATGATCATCATCGTCACGGCATGACACCATGATCTCCATCATCATGATCTCCATCATCGTGTCTCCATGAAGTTGTCTAGCAAACTTATTACTTCTACTACTATGGCTACGGTTAGCAATAAAGTAAAGTAATTACATGGCGTTGTTCAATGACACGCAGGTCATACAATAAATTAAGACAACTCCTATGGCTCCTGCCGGTTGTCATACTCATCGACATGCAAGTCGTGATTCCTATTACAAGAACATGATCAATCTCATACATCACATATCATTCATCACATTCTTCTTAGCCATATCACATCACATAGCATACCCTACAAAAACAAGTTAGGCGTCCTCTAATTGTTGTTTGCATGTTTCACGTGGCTGCTATGGGTTTCTAGCAAGAACATTTCTTACCTATGCAAAACCACAGCGTGATATGCCAATTGCTATTTACCCTTCATAAGGACCCTTTTCATCAAATCCGTTCCGACTAAAGTGGGAGGCGGCACCCGCTAGCCACCTTATGCACCAAGTGCATGTCGGTCAGTGGAACACTGTCTCACGTAAAGTATGCGTGTAAGGTCGGTCGGGACGCTTCATCCCACAATACCGTCGAAACAAGATTGGACTAATAGCGATATCACGCCCAATATCGACCCTATCCAAAAGGAACTCGGCGGTCCCACCAAGGATAGACCGCATATTGGGCAGCTTTACAAGGTGGATATCATTACATCAACATTACATAATACATAGGGATACATACATAAGGCACAAATGCCACAAGAATACAACAACAACATAGCATACAAGAAATCAACATCCGACTACGGATGAAACATAAACGAAGCTCAAGCGACAACCACCACTGCTAGCCGGGCTGCCGACACTGGAACCTATCCCTGATCGAAGAAGAAGCGGAAGAAGAACTCCAACACAAGCAAACATCGCTCTCACGTCATGATCATTGCAAACCTGTACCTGCAACTGGTGGTGTAGTGTCTGTGAGCCACGAGGACTCAAGCAATCCCATTACCATGGGTATCAAGACTAGCAAAGCTTAAAGGGAAAGGAAGGGGTAAAGTGGTGAGGTTGCAGCGGCAACTAAGCATGTATGGTGGCTAACATACGCAAATGAGGCGAGAAGAGAAACAAAGGCAGTCGTCAACTAGTAATGATCAAGAAGTGATCCTGAACTCCTACTTACGTCAAACATAACCCATAAACCATGTTCTCCTCTCGATCAACCCGAAAAGAGACACTCCACAGTTCACTTTACGGTTGGTGTATTTTAATTGAGATCAACCGGGTTTTCTACAACGGACATTAACAAATTCCCATCTGCCACATAAACATGAGCACGACTTTGAAAGTTCAAACCCTGCGGGGTGTCCCAACAACCCATGATAAGCTCTCGCGATCAGCGAAGGATATTCCTTCTCCCGAGAAGACCGATCAGTCTCGGAATCCGGCTACAAGACATTTCACAGCAATAAAACAAGACCAGCAAAACCGCCCGATCGCCGACAATCCCGATAGGAGCTGCACATATCTCGTTCTCGAGGCAACACCGGATGAGACAGGCTACGAGTAAAACCAATCCTCAAGTTGCCCCAAGGTGGCCCCTTGACGGCTCGGTTCGAACCAACACTTAGAAGCAACTGGTCGGGGGGCTAAATAAAGATGACCCTCGAGGAGGCGACTCCCAAGGAAAAGTAGGTGGTGGTGAGGCAAATGGTAAAACCAATGTTGGGCCTTCTTTGGAAAAATCTTATTCAAGCGAACTGTCAAGGGGTCCCATAAATCACCCGACCGCGTTAGGGGCGCAAAATCCGGGAACATAATACCGATATGGCGGAAACTAGAGCGGCAAGAGTGGAACAAAACACCAGGCATAAGGCGAGCCTTCCACCCTTTACCAAATATATAGATGCATTAATTAAATAAGATATATTGTGATAACCCAACAAGTAAACATGTTCCAACAAGAACAACATCTCCATGTTCAACAAGGAACAAACTTCATCTTCACCTGCAACTAACAACGCTATAAGAGGGCTGAGCAAAGCGGTAACATAGCCAAACAATGGTTTGCTAGGAAGGGTACAAAAGGTTAGAGGCTGACATGGCAATTTGGGATGGCTTGATAAGCGGGTAGTAGGTAGCGCAGCATAGCGATAGAAACGAAGCAACTAGCATAGCAATGATAGTAGTGAGATCCAGGGTAGCGGTCATCTTGCCTGAAATCCCGCAAGGAAGAAGAGCGAATCCATGAAGAAGGCGAGCGGATGAAGCCGAACCAAGCGTGAGCGAGCGAATCCTCACGATCGCATGTAAACGAGGAACTAACAAGAAGAAGCACACAACATAGTAAACACACCACACATGAACAAGACATGATGCACAACAAGCATGATGCATGACAAATCTAGATGAGGCTACTCATGGCAAGAGATGATGCAAACAAGAGCAACACATCAAGGCAAGTTTAAATGAGGCGGAAACAACATATAACAATTCGGTAAGTCCTCATATGCAAATTTCGAAATTGGTCCAGATCTGGATAACTTTATTTTCAAGTTGTTAAACAGCAAGTTAAGATGCACCACGATGATCTACGAAATTCTAGTCAAGTTACATATAAAGTTCATTTAATTGAGACTCGGCCTAGAAGATATGAGCAAAACAAGATAAACATGGCATTGATGCAAAATGCATACAAACATCAAGCAAACACCTCAAAACATGGATGCAACATGATAATATGAAGCTACATGCAATTCTAAGCAAGTTTCATATAGAGCACACTCAAAAGCAGAACAGCGGATCAACACATACACCCTATACAAGTTATAGCAACAATCTGTCCAAAACAGCAAGTAGGCATATTGCAAGCATCAAAACAACAAGCTACAGCATCACAATATGAAAACAAAAGGCATGGGCATGATGTACAGGTAAAGCATTACAAAACATGAACACTGAGCTATCTCCGAAATCACTAGAACATGCTCAAAATGACATGGCAAGATTGCAAATAATAACGATTTCAGACTTTAGCGAGAAATAACATCAGGTTGCAATGTTTAGGGCTATCAAACAACATGTTACAGGAACTTAACATGGCAAACAAAGGCATGGAATGAATCTACTAATTGCATAGAACAAAAGTCCCTTACTGACCATAAGCCAAAGGATCAGAAAATATGATGGCACCCATGTAAACATGGCAAGTTATATTACAGATTTAAACATGGCAGGAACAACGACAAGTAGGCATGTTGGTGAGCTTGAACCACTCACCACAGAGCAATACATGGCATGGAAAGGGAACCAACAGTAAGAAGACATGGCATAGAAGCTATACATGGCAAGAACAACATCATAGCATACATGGATCAACTACAACAACCTTGGCAAAATTGAATAACATGTAAACAATCTGCGGGAACATTTTATAGCAAAAGTAGAGCTCGATTGACTCAAGCTATGGCACTCCATAATTGCAAACAAGGGCATGGATGGATAGAGCAATACATGTAGAACAAAACATCCTTACTGAAGTATCTCAAAATATGCATGGATCTCTCGGTAGCATCAAGTTAACATGGCATAAAAATATCGACAAAAGCAGGGCTGAAATCAGCAACATCAAGACACCTAGTTTGCATGCTTGTGCTAGTCACCACAGAGATCACAAAAATACATGGCATACACCTCTGGAAAGATGGCATGGCATATTACAAAACACATGTAGGACTCAAGTTCATAGGATGCACACATCAATCATGTCAAAAATGACAAAAGTGCATGTTCTGATAAGAATCAGAAACTAACATCACATAGCACTCTTCTAACAGCATTTCGGGCATCAAGATGAGCTCAAATGAAAATGATGCAATGAGATGAAATGGTCCACTCTTGAGGCGAACATTTTGACATATTACACGCGCAAGCGAACAGCGATGACAGAGTTATGATGCATGAAAATGCAACAAAATATGCAACAATCTCGGGGACTTAGTGGATTTGGAAGGGGAAGAAGTCAACCATACGGATCTTGATGCAGCGCGGATCTCGGAGCTAAATCGGCGGAGGCGAGGAGAGGCCGGAGAAAGACGAGGGAGAAGGGCAGGAAAGCGGATCCAGCGATGAGGCGCCCGGGGCGAAGGCGGCCTTGGTGGTGGCCGGCGGCGGCCATGGCCACGGCAGGCCAGTGGGAAAACAGCGCCCTTGTGTGGCGCATAAAGCGGCAGCCTTGGCCTTGCGAATGCCTGAGGAGGCGAGGCGGCGGCGAATCCGGCTGGCAGCGCTGGCGCAGCCAGGCAGGGCAGCGAGGCGAAAGCCTTGTGGCGCCATGGCAACCGGCCCGGCCAGCGGCCTTCGGCAGGGCGGCAACCTTGGCGAACTGGCGAGCCGGACCGACCAGGCGGGCGGATCTGGCCGGCGGCGGGCGAGTGGAGTCTTGGCGGGTGGCGTGGCGCTCCGGTTGGCCGGGAAGCGGCCGCTAGAAGCGAGTGTCGCGTTCTGATTAGTTGGGTGAGGTGGCGGCTGGGCGCGTCCGGCGCCCAGGCGGACGTGTCCGTGGAGAGGAAGAAGGGCTAGGGTTAGGCGTTTTGATCCATAAATTTGGAGGAAGATGTATTTATAGGTAGAGGAGCTAGGAGAGTCCAAATGAGGTGCGGTTTTGACCCTTGTGACCGTGATCGAGCGACCGAGAGCATGGAGGGAGTTGCTGGGTTTGGGCCACTTAGAAAGGGTGCTGGGCTGCAAACAAAAGAGGCTCTGCGGTTACCGGTTAACGTTGGAGTATAAACGACCTCAAATGATCCGAAACTTGCAGGCGGTCTACGGTGCTATACCAAGGCCGCAGCAAGACTCGGTCCATTCGAGACCGTTTAACACCCGCACATGAAAAAGAGGTAAAATGGGGTGCCGGGAGACATAGGAGTGCGGATTGCAAAAGCGGACAACAGGGAAAATGCTCGGATGCATGAGGCGAACACGTATGCAAAATGAAATGCACATGATGACATGATATGAAATGCAGAGCGATGACATGGCAAAGTGCAACACGCAAGCACATGACATGGCAACAACGGCGAATAAGCTGAAGGACACACTGGTGCATCGAATCCGGGCGTTACATAGCGGTAAGCATATTGAACAACATCAACGCCCACAACTACTTTGTATTCTACTCGTGCAAAGAATCTCATAATAGACTTAGCTCATGATGCCTTTGTTGGGGAGCGTGGCAGAAATTCAAAATTGTCCTCGTGTCACCAAGATCTATCTATGGAGAAACTAGCGAGGGAAGGAGAGTGCATCTACATACCCTTGTAGATCGCTAAGCGAGCGTTCAAGAAACAGGGTTGAAGAAGTCATACTCGTCGTGATCCAAATCACGGAGATCCTAGTGTCGAGCAGGCGACACCTCCGCGTTCAACACCGTACAGCCGGTGGCGTCCCCATGCCTTGATCCAGCAAGGAGAGAGGAGAGGTTGAGAAGACTCCATCCAGCAGCAACTGTGGCGTGGTGGTGGTGGAGGCGTGGCAATCTGCGGGGCCGCCAAGCACGCGGGAGAGGAGGAGGACTTGGGAGGGAAGGGCTGCGCGAGAACTTGGGGTGAAGCTCCCATGCGCCTCCCCACTATATATAGGGGTGGAGGGGCTGGTTTCTTGCCCTCCAAGTCCATTGGGGCGTTAGCAAGGTGGGTGGAAAGAAATCCCATCCTTTCCTTTCTCCACCGATTGTTATGCCCCTTTTTGGGATCTTGATCTTATCCCTTGGGATATGATCTTATTCCTTCTAAGGCGATCTTAGTGCGCCTTGACCAGGGGTGTGGGGCCTTGCCCCCACTACTGCGTTCATGTGGGTCCCCCATGCAGGTGGGCCCCTCGAGAACCTTCTAGAACCTTCCCGGTACAATACGAAAAATCCCGAACATTTTCCGGTGGCCAAATAGGACTTCCATATATAAATATTTACCTCCGGACCATCTGGAACTCCTCGTGATGTCAGGGATCTCATCGGGACTCGAACAACATTCGGTAACCACGTATATCTATTCCTATAACCCTAGCATCATCGAACCTTAAGTGTGTAGACCCTACGGGTTCGGAACCATCTGAACATGACCGAGGCGTTCTCCGGTCAATAACCAACAGCGGGATCTGGATCGTTGGCTCCCACATGTTCCACGATGATCTCATCGGATGAACCACGATGTCAAGGACTCAATCGATCCGTATACAATTCCCTTTGTCTAACGATATTGTACTTGCAGAGATTCGATCATCGGTATACGATACCTTGTTCAATCTCGTTACGGCAAATCTCTTTACTCGTTCCGTAACACATCATCCATGATCAACCCCTTGGTCACATTGTGCACATTATGATGATGTCCTACCGAGTGGGCCGGAGATACCTCTCCGTTTACGAGTGACAAATCCGATCTCGATTCGTGCCAACCGCAGACACTTTCGGAGATACTGTAGTGCACCTTTATAGCCACCCGATTCGTTGTGGCGTTTGGTACACCAAAGCATTCCTACGGTATCCGGGGTTGCACAATCTCATGGTCTAAGGAAAGATACTTGACATTAGAAAAGCTTTAGCATCTGAACTACATGATCTTTGTGCTAGGCTTAGGATTGGGTCTTGTCCATCACATCATTCTCCAAATGATGTGATCCGTTATCAACGACATCCAATGTCCATAATCGGGAAACCGTAACCATCTGTTGATCAACGAGCTAGTCAACTAGAGGCTTACTAGGGACATGGTGTTGTCTATGTATCCACACATGTATCTGAGTTTCCTATCAATACAATTATAGCATGGATAATAAGCGATTATCATGAACAAGGAAATATAATAATAACCAATTTATTATTGCCTCTAGGGCATATTTCCAACAATAATCTTGTAGTAAGTCTTGTAGGGAGTACCGATCTTGTGATCACTCAAGCAAGTTATGCAGCATCGATATGACCCTCGCTTCTTTGGTATGTGTCTCATAAGTCAAGCGGCGTCTTTGTAGTCATCATCACTGTCCACTTCCATGCACATATTAAGCTTCTCCGTCTTTGTCCGCACATAATCTCGTCAAGCTTCCATCCCTGCTAAGGCGCCTCCCCCCCTCGTTCGAAACCCAAGCACTAACAATGGCAGAACCGAGCAGCGTCCGCCAAAAGAGTGGCTGGAATTCGCTCCTCACAGAGGTAATCAAGCTCATTGTTTCGCGTGTGGACAATCTCAGTACCATGCCACTCGCCGCGTGCTCGTCGGGGTTGTACCGTTTACTCAAAGCCCTCAGGCCGGAGCTTTTTAAGCCAGCTCCGTGCTTGCTGATGCCGCCTGATCTTCAGAAACTGCGTGTCACGCAGCATAACGATCGTAGGGTGGCGAGCATCAACCCCCTTCACTGCGATCCGATCCCGTCGGCCTCGGCTACATTAACGGTATGTCTTTGGGTCAGCATGAACCGTCTTGGATGGTGCTGCGTCGGCGATCGCGGCAGCTGGATGCTTGTGGAGGTCTACACTCGGTGATTGATCCCCTTCCTTGATTAACACTTTGCATTGCTTTGGCACATGACCCGAATACTCGAAATCTTACTGACAGCCAACATGATACCAAGTTTTATTTGCTCAAGGTTGTAATCTGCCAAGTGCCCACAAGATCATGAATTATAAAGATTTCAGGCTAATTGCGTTCTTCAACGCGGTCTCGCCTATCGACGAGTCAACTGTGGTAAGTGGATAAATCTGCCGTCCATCGCGAGGATCATACATCCTCCATGGTTCTCGATGCCATTGAACACAAGGGCTTCTTTTGCTTGTCGACTCCTTCTATGGCTGGGCGTATTGCTGGCCTACTCGATCCATCGCTACAAGCGGCTATTCTGCGATATGTTACTTTCCTATGATATCATGATGGCTTGCTTATATTCTGTCAACATTCTTGAAAAAATATTCATGCTCATAACATGTTGTTCTTAAGATTGACTAAATCAAGAGCCCTTTTTATTTGACTCAACTTGATATGATGTTGTAGGTCGCTTTGGTGTCCCTACCCTTCCTAATCCAGAACCTTTCAAAGAAAAGTGGCATGGCGATTTGCGGTGGTTCTGGCTCGTCGAGACGACGGCGAAAGATTGATGATCGTTACGCGTAACGAGACGTGTTGTTTAGCGAGTACAATCACGATCCTTTGCCGGTCTTTGGAGGGATCCCAGCTTCTCGGGCCTTGAGAATTTTTTTTGGAGGCTGGTAAGTAACCTTAGTTAGCGCTCTCTGTTTGTCGGTGAATTATCCGATTAACGAGGAGATAACCCGCGGCAAGGATCATGATGGCAGCGGTTTCGTTCATCGAGCAAAAATGTGAGTACACAGCGTACCATGCGTCTCTGCATGCACCATACCACGATATGTGCCGCCACGCTCTGCAGCCCAAAGTAGGAGAGAGGTCATGAAGTATCGGACTTCGACCTCTTGGTGGAGTTTCCCCGTCGAGGCACCCATCTGGTTCAAGCCGTCGACCAATCTCCACGACTTAATAAATAGTAATGTCTAATTGAGCGAGTTAGTTAGATCGTACACTTGATGTAGTAGGATCTTTATTTAGTTTGATGCATACACTTGTTCTTTTTGGTAGCCCTTTTGTAATGATGGCTGATGTTTGGTTTGGAAGAGAGTTGCGTCTTCACTCTTACGGCCTGCTTCTTATACATTGCACCCCACCCTGGTTCTTGCTGTACATTTTCAATGTACAATCAGTAGTATATTTAAATACATTGGTTGAATAAATGTGTTGTTTTGGAAGTCATTGCAGTTCGATCCTTTAGTGCCCGTGCGTCGTAGCTCATACTATTTTTAAATGCGGAACACATTTTCCACTTGTGATAACATGCAGCCTTGATGAAGGCCCATCTGAGAATCCATAATTAACTAGAAGGAGGCTCTCACATGAATCCGGCCCGGTACATGCTCATGGTCCCCTAAACATAAATAAGTAAATAAATAAATAAAGCTAAATGCTCATGCACCAGTTCTTTGGGAAAATAGGTAGCCAGTATTTCTTTTGAAGAATACCCAAGCTAGGCCTATTTGTTTTCTCCAATCTTGGGCTGCAAATCTTCGAGGACAAGGAGGATGCATTCCGTCCTGGCCAAAAGTATAGTCAATGTCATTAAAAGTAATATCAAAAGGGTTGAAAATTCCAAAAATTTATAGCAAATGGGATATTAGTTTTTTTTGAATTTGTTCTTCTTGATATCTTATCGTATTTCATTGGATTTAACATGACATAGTACTAATTTATTTTAAATTTATTTTAGTATGGCTATTAATTTTTGGATTAAGAATGTTTCGTTTCGGCAAAAATTTGCGAATTTTCAAAATATACCACATATTTAGTTAATTTTTTGACCACAGTGCTGACGAGAAAATTGCGGCAATTCTAAAAATGGAAAAGCGGGCTGCAATAAATTCCATATGAATTAGAAAATGAGTAAAATTATAAAAATAATAGCGAATGGGTTGTACCGTAAAGATTTCAAGGCTGACTTGTTTACATGAGGCTTTGTCGGTGAACACACGATTCTAGCAGCGATGGTTGTTGGATGTCCATCCAACGGCCGACGTCTTCCTCAATCTCTGATCTTCCTGCTCGGCCGCCTAAACTAAGCGCCGGCGGGACACTGCTCCCTCCTCTTGTGGCCCATTGTGATACATGGCTGGCTTCCCGACCCACCCTACTCCCTCGGTGGCTTGGCGCGCGCAATCAACTGCCTCCTTATTACTTGAAAAAATGATTCCTCCCGCGACATCAGGGGCGCACGGTTGGGAGGCTGACACTGTGGGCCTACTCGTTGCAGCGTCGCGAGCATCAACTTAGTCAACAAACAATTCTAGCAGCGGTAACGTTGGATTTGAATCGAGCGGTCCTCTTTGCTTCTTCTATCGCTGCTCTTCATGCACAGCCGCCCAAACCAACGCCGGAAACCGCTTTGCTCCTGCCTCCGGTGGCGGCTGTCTGCCGTTGAGGCCTCATCACCCCTACTACTCCCACGCTAGCGAGGCCCTGCGGCGGCGGAGCCTCCTGCTGCAGCGAACGGTGAACCCTCGTACTCCTCTACGTGGGCATCCCTTGCCGCATCTTCCACAGCTCCGTGTCGTCCCCTTCCTAGGTCTGCCGTCGTCCACCGCCTTGGTGCTCTCGGTGGCGTGGTCAATGTGGTCAGCGACATTCCATCGTAAAGTAATGTCGTGGAGAGGTGACAGCTGGGTCCACAGCCACAACCAACTTTTGTGATTTGCCAAGTAAGTCGCTTTGTCGAGGCCTGTTGGGCTGCAAATCTTTCAAGGCGAGAGAGCTTTCATTGGTGGCGAGAAAATAGCCCATCGATAATGAAATGGGCTGTACATTTTAAAACACATCAAACCGGCAATTAGTTTCAAATATTTTTTTTCATTTGAGATTTTAAATTACATTAATTTTTATGCGTGGAGAATTTGTTGGATTTTATATTGATATACATTTATTTTTAAAATTAGTTTGAATGTGAGTGAAATTTGGGATTAAAAACAGTTCGGACCCTTTTGAAATATGCAAAATTTCGTATAATTTTTTAACCGTGGCCACAGTATGGCTGTAATGCTAACAAAAAGAATATGGGCTCCAAAAAAAACCTTAAGAATTAGCAAATGGGCTGTAAATTATTAGAAATAATGGCAGATGGGCTGTATTTTGTTTTCCATAGATTTGAGGCTTTCCAAAAAAAAGGTTGACGCACAAGCAGTGACTGTTGGATGTCCAACCAATGGCCGTCGTGCTTCTTCAATCTCTGCTCTTCCTGCTCCAGCCGCTCAAACAAGCGCCGGCGGGACTGGCTGCTCGCTCCTCCCCGCGGCCGGCTGTGCTGCCGCGCAGGCCTCATCGCCCTCCCGTACTCCCATCACTGGCCTAGCTATCCCTCTACTCACTCACACCTGCTGTTATTCTTCGGCGACGGCAGACGAACTAGTAAACCCTCGTACAGTCGTACTCCCCTCTGCGTGGGAAACAACTGCCGAGTCTTCCCTGCCTTCGTGTTGTTCCCTTCCTAGGCCTCGCCGTCGTCCACCGCCCTGGTGCTCTCGCCGTGGCCTGGTCAACATAGTCAACGACCGACATGCATCTGAAGTGGACTGTACGTGAAGAGGCCGACAGCACGGTCAACGGCCGCACGCAAGGAAATGCCTCCTTATTACGCGCAAAATAATGATTCCTCCAGCTGACATCGGGGACCCACCAAAAGGGCCTCTGTATTTCGCGAAAAAAATCGTTACCGCTCTTGACAGCTCGGACCCATCAGCTATATCTTCGCGCGCAAGGAAGTGCCTTCTTATTACGCACAAAAAATGAATACTCCCACATTGGCTGGGACCCGGTATAGTGGCAGGCTGACTTGTGGGCCTACTAAGTTGACGAGGGATGGAGGGCTTTGTCAACTTAGTCAATATGCATGATTCTAGCTCGGTGACCGTCGATGTCCATCCAATGGCCGTGGTGCTTCTTCAACCTCTGGTCTTCTTGCTCCGGCCGCCCAAGCAGCGTCGGTGGTGCCTCGTGCTCCTGCCTCCCGTGGCGGCTGCGGCCTTGGCGGAGCCTCACCGCCCCTACTACTCCCACCGCTGGCGGGCCATCCCTCTACTCACCCACCCCTGTTATTCTGCGGCGGCAGCCTCACACAGCCGAACGGTGAACCCTCGTACTCCTCTATGCGTGGGCATCCACTACGCGTCTTCCCGGCTCGCGTCGTCCCCTTCCTAGGCCTCGCCATCGTCCACCACCACAGGCGCTCTTGGCGGCGTGGTTGCGTGGTCGAGGCGGCTTCCATCGGATGTGGGTGTCGTGGAGAGGCGACAGGCTGGGTCCTGACGCGCGCAAGGAAGTGCCTCCTTATTACAGCGCAAAATAATTATTCCTCCACGACGGCGGGGACCCACCGGACGGGCCACCATATTTCTCAAAAAAAGTGTTTCCCCCCTGACTGCTGGGAACCACCAGCTACACCTTCGCACGCAAGGAAGTGCGTCCGGGCAAAAAAAAAACAAAATGATTCGCCCCCCTGACTGCTGGGACCCACCAACTACATCTTCGCACGCAAGGAAGTGCGTCCGGGCAAAAAAACACAAAACGATTCGCCCCACGACATCTGGGACCCACCGGCTACATCTTCGCGAGCAAGGAAGTGCACGGCGGTCGGGACCCACAGTGAAGCGTATGTAGCGTTGTCATTCTGTCGTGACGTTATGCGTACATCTTGGTCGATGTAGGCGTGCGATGTCGATGTAAGCGCGCGCGTAGCATGTACATGTGCATTACAACAGCAAGGGTGCAAGAAAAAATCTGACCCGCGTCACGTACATACTGGCGGGGTCTCGAACGCCTACTCGTGCATACGTACATGGCTGGGTCGGAACGGAGAAACAACATCGTCGTCGTGTTCATGGGGAGCCAACCGGCTGGGTCGGAACGGAATGCGTGGTCGTGTTCATCGGGAGGGCTTGGATGGAATAGGCGATGTAAATGAGGCTTGGCGTACCGCAGAATGGAGGAAATGGACCTCCTACGTTCGGAACGGGGTCCTGTTGATCGGGAGGGGTGTGGCGTATCGCAAAACGGAGGAAATAGACCTCCTACGGTCGAAATGGGGGTCTTGTTGATCGGGAGGGGTGTGGCGTGCCGCCAAAGCGGAGAAACAGACCTCCTACGGTCGAAAGCAGGGGTCATGTTGATCGGGAGGGTGTGGCGTACCGCCAAAAGCAGGCAAGCGGACCTCCTACGGTGAAAGCAGGGGTCTGTTCGCCAGGCGGGTGTGGCGTGCCGCAAAGCAGGGGCTCCACGGATCTGTTCATCTCCACCGTCGACCTCCTCCAGCCTCCACGGGCTACGTCGACCTCCTCCAGCCTCCAGGCTCCTGTTCATCCAGCCTCCACATGGCGCTTCTCCACAGCTCTTGTTCAACCACCCCTCCACAGGCACCCCTCCACCGTCTACTGATCATCCAACCCTCCACACCACGGGGTCCTGTTCAACCACCCCTCCATGGCCACCCCTCCACCATTTACTGTTCATCCAGCCCTCCACACCACGGGGTCCTGTTCATCCAGAGGCAACGCCACCGCTCCTTGTTCATCAAACCCCCCCCAACGCTCCTTTGTTCATCCAATCGATCGGCTTGAGTTAGCAGCAGCGAAGAATCGATCCATCGGGTTGATTAACAGCCATCGATCGATCGCTCGGGTTCGATGTAGCGTAACTGCGGTGCTGTCGCTCGGGTTTAGTTAGAGCCCAATGCCTCGCTTCGGGTTCGATTAGAGCCAACGCCTACGCACCTGCAGCGTACTTATGCGAAGAAGTGCGCATCGCTCGTCCCCGACCTCCCACCGTAACGGCAACTCCCGAAATTTTCCTCCCCTCGCTTCTACCACGGTTTTTCCATCATGGGCGGCCCAAAGAATGTCATGCAAGCGCATCTACTGGCCCGCCAGGGCGAAAAGCCCATTTTACATCATGATTTTTTGTCATAAGTAGGAGCCCACCACATCTATGATTATCGGGTTTTGTCACAATTTTCGTCATAGAAGTGTCATATGTATGTGAGAAAAAATTCGTTCAGCCCAAAATGTCACAGATGTGTCTTTTTTGTAGTGAACTCTTACGTGTCCTCGACTAGGTACTTGTCTAATTCAGTTCGGTATTTGTGCTAGTGCTGCCCTCTCATAAACTCTCATTCTTTTACGGTTGTATCGTGACCTCACTAGAAATTTTGAAGCATTTGCACTAGGGCGAGCTTGTGATGCTAATTCCCTAGGAATGACTAGGAGTGTTGGTTCCATATAATTCTATATGTTCTCCAAAAAGAGACAAATTCATTGTGGGAAGATGTCAAGATTCTATTACCTATTATCTTGCCAAGAAGTTTTCTATATGATGCTAGGGTGTTTTCAATCATGTCTTTAAAGAAATGAGATTCCTTGGTCCTTGCATAAAGAATTAAGACAAGACAAGACAAGTTAGAAGGGCATTAAGAACAATGACTATATATATATTTGACAAATGAACAACAACCAATCAACCATATACCTTGGATCAAGGATGGCACCAATGAATATATACTTGTTCATCTTTTTAGGATCACCCAGTACTTCTCATACTTGGTTTTCATCTTGGTAGCCATGCATTTAAATATTTCATCATCACCTAAAATCACATGATCCTCCATTCACCCAACATAAAATGTACATTAGCAATATCTTCCAAGAAGGTGTTGGCTATAGCGATATAGTGCGAAACCTTATTAGTGAGGAGATAGAAGTGTTGGAGGAATTGTTTGAACTCACGAACATACACCCAATCACTTTGAGTTGGAGGACCCCGCTGATCAGGAGTATCAGGCTTAGGTTCTGGACCAGTTTTTTCTAACTCAGTCTTGTAGTTGGGATCCTGAAGTGCATATTGCTCAAATGCCCTCTCAAATTTCTCAGCAGTCTCTAGCATTATAAATGTGGAGTTCCATCTAGTAGCCACATCAATATTAATCAAACCTTTACTCGCTACCTTGCTAAGCTGCACACACTTTTTAAATAAATCCAATCTAGTTGGGGAGGCTCTCACAAACTTGATAGCACTTCAAATTCTGTTTATTGGATGGCACATTATCTTTAGCCCATCTTGGACCACTAGATTAACAATATGTGCCACACACCTCATGTGAAGATCTTGACTTTTTGCATGTGTACAACCCTATTAGTCAAAGACCTCTTCATGTAGGCTAAGGAAGTGTCATTAGAACTTGCATTATCAACAGTAATAGTGCACACTCGCTCAATGCCCCACTCAATAAGTAATATTTCTAATGATTTCCCAATGTCATCCCTTTGTGTCCATCTACCAAGACAAAGTTAATAATTTTTTCTAAGATTCCAACAAGAATCGGTGAAATGTGTAGTAAGGACCATGTAGCTTTGTTGTCTTTTGATGTCCATGTATGAGTGGTGAGGCAAACAGTTTGGCGTGATTCAATGAAATATTTTCTAAGCATAGCTTTCTCGACTTCATAAAAACAATGATATCTCTATACATAGTTGTCCTAGATGGTATAGTGAACCTTGGGCAAGCTTTAGCCACAAACAACCTAAAACCTTCTTTCTCTGCAAATATGAATGGAATCTCATCTATCACTATCATGCGAGCAAATGCTTCTCTAACTTCTTTCTCAATGTATTGCCAAGGAACCACGAATTACCATCTTCGCTAACTTGGTAGGTAGCTCGACTAAGTGCTACATATGTGGGCAGCATTCTTTTGCAAATCTTCAAATGGTTGACTAAAGAAGCTGTACTGCCGATCTTGGTTGCAACCCGATGCAGACATCATAGTAGTTGCAATTAGCATGATCAGGATCTTCTTTACGAGCTGTGAAGTGCATCCATGCCTTTGACCTCTTCGACTTCCCCCCCACACTTGCCGGGGGTAACATCAGGATCTATTGAGAGAGGTTGATCAACAGCAGAACCAGCGCCAAGGTTAACTCTAACACTCTCGGACACACGAAAAAATAAGTCGGTAGTTTTCATTCGATGTCGGTGACCATCAGAGAACCAATGCTAAAAAGTTCTTTGGAAAACTAAATAGGATTATAGGAAACACCCATGTTCATTAACAAACTAGTGAAACCATGCATCCATCCATGTTCGGTAACTATGTGTGTGTTAAGCTCTTGAACAACTCTTCTACGAGCAAATCAAGATGAAAAAAAAAGTGCCTTACCATCCGGTGGCTCGTGTCCTGCTCGAGTGGGCGTGTGCAGTGCGTGCGGACAGGCGGAGGTCGGACGCGGAGGGCGGAGGCAGAAGTCGGTGATGCGGTGCGTGCGATGTATGGCGGAGGCGGAGGGGCGAGGCTGATCTGTGTGACAGACGGGAGGCGGAGATGCCGATGCGGTGTCTTGCTGACGGAGGGCGGAGGGCGGAGGATGGAGGAGTGGATGGATCGCCCGGACGGCGGTGTGACCTAGCTAGAGGCGCCGCCATCATCCTGCTCTCTCTTGCTCTGCGTGTGGGAATTGCTAATGCTAGGGTTGAAGCAAGCGTGTGTGAGGTTAGGGTGGGGCACTGGGGTGCTACTGTTGTTGGGCATGGCGATGGTGATGGGCTTTGTCTTGTGAGCTATGATTGGTGATTCTATGAAATCTCTGGGCCTTTCGGTTTTTCGGTTTAACCAATTTTTGGTTTTAAACTGAAAAAACCGAATGCAATATAGTTTCTTATTTTGCAAAGCTGAAACCATAACCAAAACTTGAAAAAAGCGGAATTTTGGTTGGTTTGGTTTTTGGTTCGGTTTTGGTTTTCAGTTTGGTTTTACCAGAGTTGACTGCGGGGTTTAAACTTTCGAGAGCCGTGCCCGCGGTTATGTGGCAGATGGGAATTTGTTAACATCCGGTTGTAGCGAACTTGAAGTAAACTCAACTAAAATACACCAACCGCGTGCCTAATCGTGATTGTCTCTTTTTGGGGAAGTCCGAGAGGAGAACACGGTTGTGTTATGTTTGAACGTAAGTAGTTCAGGATCACTTCTTGACCATTACAAGTTTGTGACGGTTTGCGTAGTTTCTCATCTTACTCTTGTATTCGCTTGTTGCAGCCTTACCACTTACCCTTTCCTACCCATTAAGCTTTGCTAGTCTTGATACCCATGGTAGTGGGATTCTTTGAGTCCTCGTGGCTCTGATTACTACAAAACAGTTGCATGTGCAGGTTGTCACGATGATCATGATGTGAGGCGATGTTTACTTGTCTTGGAGTTCTTCTTAAGTAAGTCGTCGATCTTGGGTTAGGTTCTGGTGGCAGCCTGGATTAGCGAGGTGGATGTTGTTTGAGTTTATGTTTGAGATTCATCCGTAGTCAGATGTTGTCCTCATGTATGATGCTTTGATGTATTCATGTGGCATTTGTATGCCTTTGTATGTATCGGCTATTATGTAATGGTATGATGTAATGATATCCATCTTGCAAGCGTTTCAATATGTGCTTCTATCCTTGGTGGGACCTTGAGTTACTGTTAAGATAGAGTTGCATATTAGGCGTGACAAGTTAATATCGAGCCTCGACCGACCATAGCAGCCCCCCTGATTGTCCATAGTTGGCCATTGTCGAGTCTAGAAGAAAAACTTTTTCGGAGTCTAGTTATATCGGAGAGTAGGAATTCTTTTACTCCTCAGTCCCTTCGTCGCTCTAGTGAGAAATCTTGACGTAGGTGTTTTGAACTACTCCTCTTCCCCTTCAGTTTTTTTTAGGATCACGTAGTTAGTTTTCGTTCGTTGCGATGTCTCTTTTCATCCGGCGCACTTCTCTTTGAGTCATTCAATTCTCGTTGTCTTTTTCAACACCAGCCCTCAGTTCTTTCTCAACCGACGTTATTTCCACGTCCGGAGTTGTCTTTCTTTTTTCCCACCCGCCCACCCTTTTTCTTCTCGAGCGAAGACCGTGTCAGTATCCATCCTACTCATGCGAAGCCTTTGCATTCTTTCCTCAATTATTTCAACCGGTGTTTTCTACGATACTATGCATTGAAAACAGAATCTGTCAAAAACAGAACAGTCTGTAGAAATCTGTACTCCAACCATACTTCCGCTACTCCAAAAATTCTAAAAATTAGGAAAACCTGGAAATTTGTCTATTAGTCTTCTGCAAAAAAATTAGCATTTTATCACGCTTTTTTAATGAGAAATGTTTTTCTGAGCGCAAAAGTTTCTATTTTTCAGCAAGATCAAATCAACTATCACCGTAAGCCATCTCAAAGGTCTTACTTGGCACTTTATTGTAACAAAAGCAATAAAACATGATTACTACAGTAGCCTAATCATGTGAACACACAAAAATAGTAGGTAAAAGTGTTAGGCTGTCTCCCAACAAGCGCTTTTCTTTAATGCCTTTTAGCTAGGCATGATGATTTCAATGATGTTCGCATAAAAGATAAAATTGAAACATAAAGAGAGCATCATGAAGCATATAACTAGCACATTTAAGTCTAACCCACTTCCTATGCACAAGGATTTTGTGAGCAAACAATTTATGGGAGCAAGAATCAACTAGCATAGGAAGGCAAAACAAGTGCAACTTCAAAACTTTCAACATAAAGAGAAACTTGATATTATTGAAATATGTAGAAGCATATGTTACTCTCTCATAATAATTTTCATTAGCATCATGAATGAATTCAACAATATAACCATCACATAAAGCATCCTTTTCATGATCCACAAGCATAGAAATTTTATTACTCTGCGTAAGAAAATTCATTCTCGTCAATAATTGTGGGAGCAAACTCAACAAAATAACTATCATGTGATTGAAAATTAAAATCATGATGACAAGTTTCATGGTTATCATTATTCAATATAGCATACATGTCATCACCATAATCATCATAGATAGCAACCCTGTTCTCATAGTCAATTGAAGCCTCGTCCAAAATGGTGGATTCATCATTAAATAAGACTATGATCTCTCCGAATCCACTTTCATCATTATAATCATCATAAATAGGAGGCATGCAATCATTATAACAAATTTGCACCTCAAATCTTGGGGACTAAAATATCATCTTCATAAAATATAGCATCCCCAAGCTTATGGCTTTGCATATTGTTAGCATCATGGATATTCTAATAATTCATACTAACAACATTGCAATCATGCTCATCATTTCTACCAAACATTCTATTGAATTCTTCTTCTATCAAGTGAGCACAATTTTCCTTTCCATCATTTTCAGGAAAGACATTATAAAGATGAATAATATGATGCAATCTGAATTCCATTTTTTTATAGTTTTCTTTTTATAAACCAAACTAATGATAAAGCAAGAAACTAAAAGATTCGATTGCAAGTTCTAACGATATACCTTCAAGCACTCACCTCCCCGGCAACGGCGCTAGAAAAGAGCATCATGTCTACTATGCAACTTTATTCTTGTAGGCTCGTGTTGGGCCTCCAAGCGCAAAGTTTTGTAGGACAGTAGCAATTTTCCCTCAAGTGGATGACCTAAGGTTTATCAATCCGTGGGAGGTGTAGGATAAAGATTGTCTCTCTCAAATAATCCTGCAACCAAATACAAGAAATCTCTCGTGTCCCCAACACACCCAATACAATGGCAAATTGTATAGGTGCACTAGTTCGGTGAACAGATGGTGATAAAAGTGTAATATTGATGGTAGAAATATATTTTTATAATCTGAATAAATAAATACAGCAAGGTAGGAAATAATAAACGAGCACAAAAACAGTATTGCAATACTTGAAAATGGGGACTAGGGTCCGTACTTTCGCTAGTGCAATCCCTCAACAGTGCTAATATAATTGGATCATATAACCACCCCTCAAAGTGCGATGAAGAATCACTCCAAAGTTCCTATCTAGTTGAGAACATAAGAAGACATTATTTGTAGGGTACGAAACCACCTCGAAGCTATTCCTTCCGATCGATCTATCCAAGAGTTCGTACTAAAATAACACCAAATAATTTCAGATTCATAATACTCAATCCAACACAAAGAACCTCAAAGACTGCCCCAAGATTTCTACCGGAGAAACAAACACAAGAATGTGCATCAACCCTTATGCGTAGATTACCCCAATGTCACCTCGGGAATCGGCGAGTGAGTGCCAAAACATACATCAAGTGAATCAATATGATACCCCATTGTCACCACGAGTATTCATATGCAAGACATATATCAAGTTCTCTCAAATACATAAAAGTATTCAATCCGATGACAACGAAATCTCAAAGGGAAAAACTCAATTCATCACAACAAGATAGAGAGGGAAAACACCATATGATCCGACTATATTAACTAAGCCCAGCGATACATCAAGATCGTGACATCTCAAGAGAGAGAGAGAGAGAGAGAGAGAGAGAGAGATTAAACACATAGCTCTTGGTAAAACCCTCAGCCCGAAGGTGGACTACTCCTCCTCATCATGGTGGCCGCTGGATGATGAAGATGGCTGCGGTGATGATTCCCCCTTGGTAGTCTTGGAATGGGGTCTAGATTGGTTTTGGTGGCTCTGAGCCTTGCAGCGGAGGAACTAATGATCTAGGTCAACCCGAGGGTTTTGGAATATTTGGGATTTTATAGGGCAAGAGGGGGTGCGAGGAGGCCTTGAGGTGGGCACAACCCACTGGCGCGCCTAGGCCCCTAGGCGTGCCCTGGTGGGTTGTGCCCCCAGGCACCCCAAAGTGCTTCTCGGCCTTGGTGGTCTTACGGTCCATAAAAATCCACAAAAAGTTTGCGGTGTTTGGACTCCGTTTGATATTGATTTCTGCGATGTAAAAACATGCAAAACAACAAGCGGCCTTTGAGCCTTTGGGTCAATAGGTTAGTCCCAAAAATGATATAAAGTTGCTATAAAATGATTGTAAAACATCCAAGAATGATAATAAAACAACATGAATACTTCATAAATTATAGATACGTTGGAGGCGTATCATTGACCTAATTGCATTCTTGTTTATACCACAGGGAATATAAATATATTGGTTCAAAACAACATATAAATCGTACATATGATAAAAATATGTTTGTGGAAAATAAATTAATAACAATACTCACACTAAATCGACACTTGTACTCTTACATTGTCTGAATGCTACCTCTTGAGCTTGCGTTGTTTTTCCCTAGAAGAGGAAAGGGTGATGAGGCAAAGTAAGCGTAAGTATTTCCCTCGAGTTTGAGAACCAAGGTATCTATCCGATGGGAGACAACGCAACAAGCCAGCGAATACCTACACAAACAAACACGATCTTGCAACCAACACGACAAAGGGTTGTCAATCCCTTCACGATTATTATAAAGTGAGAGCGAGAGATGGATAAGCGGTAAAGTAATATTTTTGGTATTTTTGGTTTATGGAACGAAAAGTAAAGGATTGCAAAGAAAGTAAATAGGAAACTAAAATTGTAGATCGGGAACTTATATGATGGAAAATAGACTCGGGGGCCATAGGTTTCACTAGAGGCTTCTCTCAAGATAGAAAATAATACGATGGGTGAACAAATTACTGCTGAGCAATTGATAGAAAAGCGCAAAGTTATGGCGATACCTAAGGCAATGATCATGAACACAGGCATCACGTCCGTGTCAAGTAGACCTAAGCGATTTTGCATCTACTACTATTACTCCACACATCGACCGCTATCAACATGCATCTAGAGTATTAAGTTCATAAAGAGCAGATAGCATGTAAGCAAGATGACATGATGTAGAGGAATTAACTCAAGCAATATGATGAAAACCCATCTTTTTATCCTCGATGGCAACAATACAATACATGTGGGTTCCCCTTACATCACTAGGATCGTGCACATAAGATTGAACCCAAAGCTAAGCACTTCTCCCATTGCAAGAAAAACCAATCTAGTTGGCCAAACCAAATCGATAGTTCGAAGAGACTTGCAAAGATATCAAATCATGCATATAAGAATTCAGAGAAGATTCAAATAATATTCATAGATAAGCTGATCGTAAATCCACAATTCAACGGATCTCGGCAAACACACCACAAAAGAATATTACATCGAATAGATGTGCAAGAACATCGAGGAGAACTTTGTATTGAGAATCAAAGAGAGATAAGAAGCCATCTAGCTACTAGCTATGGACCCGTAGGTCTGAGGTAAACTACTCACGCTTCATAGGAGAGGCAATGGTGTTGATGTAGAATCCCTCCGTGATCGAATTACCCTCCGACTGGATGCCGGAAAAGGCCCCAAGATGGGATCTCACGGGTACAGAAGGTTGTGGCGGTGGAAAAGTGGTTTCATGGTTCCCCTGAAGGTTTTTGGGGTATAAGAGTATATATAGGAGGAAGATCTTGGTCAGGAGGTCACCAAGGGGCCCACAAGGTTGGGGGGCGCGCCCTACCCCCTGGGCGCGCCCTCCACCCTTGTGGCCGCCTCGTGGCTCTCCTGACTTGCTCTCCAAGTCTCCTGGGTGTCTTCTGGTCCAAGAAAAATCATCACAAAAGTTTTATTCCGTTTGGACTCCATTTGGTATTCCTTTTCTGCGAAACTCTGAAACAAGGAAAAAACAAAAACTGGCACTTGGCTCTGGGTTAATAGGTTAATCCCAAAAATCATATAAAATAGCATATTAATGCATATAAAACATCCATAACAGATAATATAATAGCATGAAACAATAAAACATTATAGATACGTTGGAGACGTAACACTGATGATCTTTGACATTCACAAAATTGTCTCCATTTCTGATGGTAAAACCAAGAACCCAAGAATATGTGTTGTAAAAGTCATATGCTTCAACTAGAATCCAAACTTCATACCAAACATAAGGTTTGAACATATCCAAAGATTTATCTTGATAGTATGATCGATACCTTCTTTAATAGCTCCATTTACCAAAGTACTAAAGTAATATCAATTAGTAGGTACTATAATTTATAATGATTATGTTCAGAAAATTATACCTATTATCTTGAGATAAGCAGAGGCTTTTCTTCGTCAACTTTATATGCTGAAAATAAGTAATCTTCATCGGAGAAGTTTTTTCAGCGTTAACATTTTATTCATTACCATAATTTGTCCATCTTTCCAAATTTAGATTGAAATTCCTCAGGCTCATTGTTGTATTAAATGAAATCAATCCTTTAAATATAATATCTCTATGTAAGTCATTTACTTAGGCCGATAATGTCAATATAAATATACTTGTTCCATACCTAAGATTTTGTTAAGAAAGAACATCTCTTGCATCTGAAAAATCTTTAGATTGTTCTTTTGTGAAGCTTTGTTCAGCAATCTGTATATCAACAATGCTACATTTGGAAAAAATATATAATTTGTATAATATTGTTCACCCGTTTGTTAAAGTATGATGTAGCGAGATTCAGTTATAATAACACATATCTATTAAGCTAAACTATACCTTGATGTAATATAAGTTTTGGGTCCTCAACCATAGTTAGCAGATCCAGAAGCTACCATTCATACATACATTATCATAATCCATATTGAAAAAATCATACAAAAATAGTTACAAATTTTAAATCATGCAAATAGCACATAGTGATATGTGAAATTTATAATACACAATGCAAAAATGTGGAATACTAGTACATTCATACTTTGTACACAAAATAGTTAAGAAATGTGAAATCATGCAGGTACCACATATTGATATGTGAAATTTATAATACAGTACAAAACATGTGAATAATATTAGCTTCATACATTAAAATGAAATTGAAATATGTACATTTGTGACTAATTATGCTTTGAAAGGCTGGTTCATACATAATGTATATATATATATATATATATATATATATATATATATATATATACAACCAGATTTTTATGAATAGAAAAATTATTCAGAATAAAGCGATGATTCATAGTTGATCCATACACTGTATGCTTTAGGCTGTAAGTTGTTCATGCTTAATATGCGGATCTATAGCAATGATCAAATACTTGGGCGTTTCTACTTTGAATCTTTTTCAAGGAACTGTGAGGCATGTACAAGAAGGAGTTCATCTAGAATGAAGGAAGTGGAAGCAATAAGCTGAAATCTAGGAAAAGAAGAAGGAAGAAAGCTTAAAGAAGAAGAAGAAGAAGCCGAGCAATGGAGACAAACAAAGAAAGAAGAGAGGGTGGGGGGAAATGGATAGGAATAGCACACAGTAGATATTTTCATCCTCATTTTGACAAGAAAGCAGGGGACCCAGGAACTATCGTTAGGAAGAGGACAGTGTATAAGTCAGAGCAGTCAGTCGTATTTCACATGTATAGCAAATATGAAACGTTTTCACCTTATACACCAATCTCTAGCACCAATCGTGGAATTGCAGCGGACGGCTCGCGATCTACCGGTACATCACGGAACCGCTCAAATTTCCGCTTTGTTGGAGCACCCTCTCCCCACAATATAGTCAACAAATTCCTCTCTGCAAGATCCATCCGCAGTGGCAGGCGACAACAGGTCCACCAGGAGCTCGCGTGAAAAATCCATACTACACGTAAAACTAATCTGAAAAATTACGGTATCGCAAAAACGGAATCACAATTACATGGGGAATCCATTTTTGTGAAGAAATTTCGAATTCATATCTCCCCGAGATCAACAAAAGCTTGTGTGATGCAGGCTTGATGGAGAGTTGGTGGAGTGAAGCATGCTGATAATGTATTCAGCAACTCCTGCTGGCGAGTCCGGTCCAAGGCTGTAGAGCGGAAGCGAGCGTCGTAGTCGATCATGGGTACATAAGATCATGGTTAATAATACAACCAACAGTCGGCTATAAGAAGTTGACATGTCATCTATAGCCAACCTCTTAGCCGACATGTACAATAGTAAGTTTTAAATATGTACTAGTTTATCAGTAGTTGGCCCATCTTACATCCTCACAAAGGGTCTTGGGTCTCGTGTTGCAGCCGGCTACTAACCAAGAGCCTGCTTCTCTTCTCTCTCCTCTTCTCTGTTCTCCAACTAAGCAAATATATATTATTTTGTTTCTTATAACCTGCTTATATCACCCTATTGTACTTGCTCTAAAGTAAATTGACACAAAGATGTAAAGGGAAGATTTCATTATCAATCATTTGTACAAATGGTGCTCTCCTCTATATATACTAGGGGTGCACGGATAAATGCAAAGCCTATTTAGCGATGCAGGTGTCGGTGTCAAAACCAGCAGATCTCGGGTAGGGGGTCCCAAGCTGCGTGTCTTAGGATCGATGGTAACATGGACACGGGATTTTACCCATCTTCGGGTTCTCTCGAAGAGATAATAGCCTACATGCTTCTTTTGATTGTATTTGATGCGCATGATTACAGAGTTGATCTACCTCGAGATCATATGTTGTGGTCTAAACCCTAGAGGTATGATGAGTAATGTCATGATGCTCTATCGACTACTGGCCTCGGCTTATATAATGTACGAGGCCTAGGATAACAAGAGTCCTAGCCCGAATCGCCCGGTGGAGAGGAGTCCTTGTCTTGATCACCAAGTCTTGTGGAATCTTCCTCGTGTATACATCATTGTCGAGGCGGCCCATGAGAAAATGGCCATGGGGTCCTTAGCCCAATCAAGCGATCGGGAGACTATGTGGTGAGTACCCCTAGTCCAGGACACCGTCAGTAGCCCCCTGAACCGGTCTTCAAGTTGGGGACGCTCCTCGATTCTTCCAAACTGTTCTTCAACTTCGGTCGTCGGTCTTGAAAACTAGTTCAACAAATCATCTCATCTTCAATCTTGAGGATCGTCAAAGTGAATCCGAAGAGTTTACACGTTGAGTATCCGAGGAGCCTTTAAGTTCTCGGCCTTTATCAATGCCTTGTTATTATTTTTCGCCACACCTCGGGTTTGAAGTTGTTCCCGTCTTGGCGGTGTCCTCTTGCATCAAGCTCCAACGCCGGACTGCATTTGAGATATCTTTGCAGCCGAGCACCAACGCGGATTATATCCGAGCTACAACGCCGGACTATATCTGAGCTCCAACGCAGGAATATATCCGAGGTGTCATAGATCACCTTGGCTTGAAAAAGTTTGAAGGAGGTTATCCGAGTTTACGCTGAAAAGTTCTCTATGGAGCGAGCCATTGAATCCGAGCTTTATGTCGGACCACTTCCAAGCTCAACGATGGTGGCGTCGAGGTGTAAGTAAACTACCTCGGTCTTTTAAAAGATTGAGCGAATTCAGCCGAGCTTAATGCGGAAATGCCCTCTATGGAGCCAGCCTTTGGCGCGAGCTTTATGCGGACTGCTTAGGGTGGTGCACCACCCGACCATGAGCTGATTTTTGTGTGCATATTTTGATTGGTGCAATTTATTCTCCACGAGATATATAGCCAGTATATGTATATCCAGTAGCCCTCAAGGTTTGTGTTGGTCTAAAACCTGAGATGCACCTGAAGGAAAACATAAAACTGTTGATCCTAATAGCCCCTGAGACTCAAGTCGATTTGCAAAATCGGACGAGGATCAACTCTAACTTCGGCACATCGTAGGGATAGAAACATAGTGTAATATATTAGAAATAATGATCGGCGAGATAGGCCCTGAGAGAGGGTTGTGAGAAGTCGCCGTGATATATTAGCTTGGCCTTGATAAGTCCCGGATGGTACTTACTATTGTCCAAAGCAGCTTGCCCATAGTTCGGTCATGCGAACAACTGAGCACTGAATTCTCTGCATTGAATAAGCAGTGAAGTAGCCCTCGAGACGCTGGTCGGGTGGCAACACCAGATCAGGGGATCGATGTTCCCATTTAATATCTATAAATAATGAGCACGAAGCCCAGTGGCCCCGAGCCATAATGTGGGCACGGGTGGCGAATGAGATCGATATCCGTTTGTGAAAAATTTTGTTGTGTTTAACACAAACTTCTCGGAAGAGAATAAAGATCTCTTAAAGGGCTTACAGCTGGTGAAATCTGAGCTTGCCAAGTAGGCCCCAAGGGGTTTTAAAGATGGATTGCGTAAATGGATTTTACTACTCGCAATTTTTATGTGTAATGATTCTATGTATCCAAGTACTTTACATCATGAATGCTCGGATCCGCATTGTACAACACCTTGTTGACCGACCATCGGCTTCAACCTCCTCGGCTAGTGGCCGGGGAGTGTTTGTCCTACTTTATAAAGCCTTTACAAGGGCAAAGATTTATGACAAACAGGCAATCTAGCCATACGGTTTTATAAACAAAGTGCAGAGAGAGATATGTTATATTACTGTTTAACATAAGAAATGTCTTCCAAAGAAAATAGTCCCGCTATCGGTTCCTTTCTTTGGGTTGTCATGCTAAGCATGATCATGAAACCTCAGCTCCGATCAATGTGGGAGCAAAATATTGAGGATTTAGTTTGGGGAAATTTCCCGAACTATATGGTCTTTAGTGAACCCAAATTTTCACTTCCGTCGTTGCCGACCAATTATATCCTTTAAGATGGCTAGCTTTCGGCTTCATCGATCGAGTACTAACTTTCGGATGACCCGGTAGTAACAATCACAGAGGTGCTCCTTTACCACCTAGCCGAACAATCGAATGCGTGGGGTGTCGGAAACTGATCGACCCACGAACACCTATGGGACGGCGGACCGAGCCCTTCGGTTCGGTGAAGCGAAGATCGCCGAAGAAGAAGATCGGAGAACACACTGACATTTACCCAGCGGAGCTCTCAGGAGAATAACCTCCTCTGCTGCATATGCAGTGTATTGAGTTCTTGCTAGGGAGGCTGAGTGCTACTGATACACACCAGGGCTGCTTGCGGGACCTAAGCGTGAGTGTTTTCGCCTTGAACCCTTGAACCACCCTCTCGTTAGCATGGGCCTCCTTTTATATGCTCAAGGGGTCTCCGACAGGTGGCAACGTAGACAAGGGCAAAATGGAAAAGGAGTTGCGGTTGGTACAACTACGTATAGTGTATCATACCTAACCACGGCGGCGGGGACAAAGGCATTAAATGCCGTCTCGTCGCCCAAAGCAGTTACAAACGAGGACCGTCGGGCGCCACCGCTTGCCACGATGGCAATCTTGTCGTCGTCGCCCGCCACAGCGCTCCGGTGGCCGCTGACCTCTTGCCACCAGCGGTTGGAAAGGTCCCAGGCGACACGTTGGTAGATGTCTTTGGGGCGCGAGTCAGATTAGTAATCTGCGTGACAAGCGCCTTACCGCGTTGTTGTTGCCTTGTGGCGTCCGGAAGCTTGTCGCTCTCCGGGCTTTGCCGAGCAGTAGCGTCAGACAAGTTCCTTGAGATGCCTTGGTTGGCCTTCCGGCAAGCTCCTCTTGCGGGGCCTTATCTCCTTAACTTAAATACTTTGTTCTTGAATGGCTCCAAAGGAACCACAGGGGACCTTGGCGGTCACCGGCAAGCCTGCCAGCGGGGTGCTCTCATTGCCGTGCACAAGTTCGGGATACTAGGGTACCCCTACTCTAGTACACAGCAGGAGCCCAGAACTGGGCCACACAGTGCCGGCTGTTGGGCCAGGCCCGAGAGCAGAGCTGCAGACACTTGCGGCTGGGATTCTGCCGTAACTCACTCTGGACCCACCACGCCCCCCACAGGCAGCACGCGTCTAATGCGGCGTCGTGGGAGAGATAAATGGGTGGTTTCTTTATTCGGAAAGGCCAGACGTCTGCCCCTCCCTCTTTATAAGCAGAAGCAGGGCAGTTCGCCCACCTCGCCAGATTGCTGTCAATCTCGAAAAACCTCCACTGCTCCCCCTTCTTCCCAAGGCTGAAAAAAGAGCGGCGCTCCGCCCCCATCGCCACCCAGCACCAGCGCGTCGATCTCCCCACCACCTCCGCCATGGCTCCGAAAGCCGACAAGGGAAGGCCGTGAAGTCGGCCGGCGCAGCGGCTTCGCTGGCCTTGCGAAAGGAGCGAGCAATCTTCCCTCCTCAGCTCGCATGAAGGATGCGAGGAGTACTACTACCTCTTGGTCGAAAGCCAGCAGCGGCGCATCCGCGCGAAGGTACTCCCAGCTGCCGCTTGAGGCCCGGCTCGAATGGATACCCTTTCTTGTGGCTGTTCTTCTCTGCGGGCTCGCCCGCCCTTCTCTGAATTTTACTGTGATATCATGAACACCTCACGGGTTCCGCCTCCTTGACTTCACCCCCAATGCCGTTACGACCATGGCAGTTTTTCGCACATCTCTGCGAAAACTTTGTGGAATCTATCAAAAGCGTAGCTCTTTTCGCCACTTCTTTATGCCTCGAGTTGAGAGAGGGAGCCTCTTCGGCGGAATCGCTTGGATCTCGAGTTGGCAAGAAGAAGCTTATCTGGAGGAGAGCTCTGCAGCAAGTGGGAGGAATGGAGGCGGACTGGTGCTGGATTGTCGAGGAGAACCCGCAGCCATTTACCTTGGCGCCAAACCCCCAATAGTCGGTGCAGCGATTGAACAACGTGGCCCGGAAGGCTAGGCTGAAGATTGCCGTCACCGGATCCTGCGCCTCGAGGCTGCCGGGCTCACCGTAAACACCGTTGGCGCGAGACTTTCTTCGCCGCCGCGCCATGCCTGCAGGAGGAGGAGACCTGCACAGGAGTTCGAATCTGGCGGATATCATGAGGCTGCGCCGGGCCTTAATTTCAACTTCAGCATCACAGGCTGGCGCGATGCTCTTGGAACTGTTTCAAGCCCGATCCACGATCATCCCGAAATGTTCGAGGTTGCGGTGTCGTTACGCTGTGAAACAACTCCTCGCTCGACCGCATCCGTGCAATGATGCGCTGTCGACTCGCATGGGGTGTCCCAACAGCAAGAGCACTGCGGATGGCGTCGTGCAGGAGTTCTTTGACAACTGGTAGAAGTGTCGGTCGCCCGATGAACATAAAAGCCTCACCCGCGACACCACCGATGATGAGATGCAGCGCGCCATACCCCTTGGCGAGTTCGGATTCACTGGAGAGGCGAGAGGCGGCGGCAAGCCTTGTCGGCGAGGAGCTTGCCCGGCGGAGGCTTGCGAGCACTGAAGCTGAGTCGGCGAACCCAGCCGGCGCCTCCTCCCCACCTTGAGACAGCTTGCCGCGGCAGGCTGAGCTCCACCAGAAGGCGTCTTGCAAGGCGGAGGCGTGGCGGGCGGGCGGGCCAGCAGCCGCCGCGCGCTTGCAGCCGCTCCACGGCAAGCAAGCTGTTGCAGTGAGCACCTCACCTGCTGCGGCAGCCGGGCGGGGCCCTCCCAGACCACGCTCTGCTCCCGCCAAGCGGCCAAGGAACCCCTCCTCCGCCTCGTCGCACAGGCGAGCAGAATTGATCTCTCCGCGCTCAGCTCGGCGAGGAAGAAGAAAAGTAAGATTCTTTGCTGTACTTGTAGTTCTTGATTTGTTGCTTTGTCTTGTATCTGATTTGCTTCACTCTGAGCCCATCCCTTTTCGGGGCGCTGGCCCGAGAGCGTCGAAGAAACCAAGGCCCGGTGATTGTCATCGAGGCGAACCCACCGCGACAGCGGGAGGCGTGTCGAGACCACCTTGGGAGCAGCGGCAACTCTTCCTCAAGCAGCCCCGGCCAGGCCCCAGCGTAAGTATATGGTTTACTTCTTCTTGCTGTTAGGCGTGCATGGGTGCTCTTTCTTTCTTGATATCATTGTTGGTTTGTGTAGGAGCAGAGTAGCCTCACCAGGAGTGCCCGGAAGCCGCTCCCGAAATGCCATCTGCTTTGACTACACCGCCAAGGGAGGATTCCCCGGCAAGGGAGCGTTCTCCGGCGAGGGAGACTTCTCCGGCAAGGGACAGTTCTCCGGCAAGGGATAGCACTAGCGACCCTCCGGTGGTTGAGGCCATGGCTGCAGATCCTAGTATAGGTAATCCTCTTGCTTGAAAACTTCCCTTGCGTTCTTCTTCTTCTGATTTTCTTTTTGAATATTTGCTTGACTTTTCTTCATTTTTCGGTCGTCAGATCCATCCGCCCTGAGCCGATGGAGACCGAGGTCGCCCGGCGAGGAGGGCCTTAATCTTGGCAACGCCTTGCCGCCATCGAGGAAGAAGCTGGCCCTGATGATCCCCTTGATGGAGAGGCCGCCAAAGCTGCGCGCGTGGCCAGCAAGGTCCGTGATCGCCGCGGCCACCACGAGGCGCGGAGGCGCCAGGCCTTCTACGACCGCCGATCCCTCCGCCGCTGCTGCGTGCATCGGGCTCGAAAGAGCCCCAGCCAGCGCCTATTTGAAGGCGGCGATGTCGTCTTCATCAAGCTTCCTGGGCGTCGAGCTCGAGGCGCCGACGAGGAGAAACCTTTGATGAAGAGCTGCTCGCCTCCAGCTGCTGGGGCGGCCTTTGATCGGCCAAACGCAAGCAGCGGCGAGTCGGAGGAAGCAGCTGCTGCAGGCTGTTGTTGCTCTACCGCGCCCGACAAAGCAAAGCTGGTGTCCCGGCGCTTATCGCGGCGGAAGCAGAACATCGAAGCGGAGGAGCTCCGGGGCCTCAACCAGAAGCTCTCCGGTCCACTGGCGAAGGCGGGAACAAATCGCCGAGGCGTAAAGCCTTCCTCCTCGAGAAGGCTGAAGTTGAAAACAACAGCGGCTTGCCGCCCGAAGCTGTCTGCCGGGAAGGCGAGTTGGCGCAGCGGAAAGTTAATCTTGACAGCCACGAGGAGGATCTTGCAGCGCGAGAACAAACATTTGGCGGGGCTCTCAAGGAAGCAAGGATCTTTGCCATGTTGCGAGGCCGCCAAGAAGGAGCTGAGGCGAAGGTGGCGCGGTGGAGGCCAATCTCAGGAGAGGCGGCAGGAGCTTGCTGCACTCAAGCGTGGTGAGAAGACGCCTACACCCTTGGCGAGTTGCGGAGTCGTCTCGAGAGAGAGCAAGGAGCTCAGCGCCGCCAAGGACTCAGCGAGATCTTGAGTTGAAGGCTGACCACCCGTGACTCGAGACAGCTGGGCGGCCTTGAGGCAGGAGGTGGCCTTGAAGGAGAAGATCAAGGCCGACGAGGTGCTCTGCTGGCGAAGTCTTGCTTTGCCCGTGAGAACACCTTTAGGGAGAATGTGGAGCCTTGGACGAGGGTCTCGTGGATGTTGCTGCAGCCATCGACGAGGAGCTGGCGCAGTGAGGATGGAAGATCTTGGGTATTCCTCCGATGAGCACCTCCAACCCAGCGCCAAGCTCAGCTTGTTCTTCAAAGGCATGGCGGCGGCCCTCCAGTGACTCGGGAAGAGATCCCAAAGCAGCGGCGGCCGAGTCGCGCGGATCTGTGGGAGCTCTTGAGAAGGTCTTGGATGAAGGTGGCCTTCCGCAACCCAGGCCTCAACCTCACCAGCGTCCTCAAGACCTTGCCACGGATGCTGATGTGGAGCGCTCAAGACCCTTGTGGCACCCATTGTGGACAGGGTAAGCGGGATCAAGAGGGTTGAGGCGTCGTGTAGACTAGGCCGCCCATTTTCTCTTTTTCTTGCAGCTGCTGGTCATGTTATGAGAACAATCTATTAGAGCTGCGACAAGCTATCTTGTAATATAACTCTATTTGGAGTGCGATTGCTATGTTATTTCCTTTACTTGATTCCTGCCTTTGTATGTTTTGCCCTATGCTTTTAGGGAACTTGTCGGTGCGAGCACCTTTGCATGGCGAGTGCGGGACGTCGTGGCCTCTTTGGCGGTGCCGCTTCCGACAAACAACCTTATGCAACTATTCGCAGCTCACTTAAGTTGTTGGCGGACTCGAAACAAAGTAAGGCGCAACTAGCTACTAGTTGGATCCTTCGCGCACAGAGTTTTCCATACAAAATCACGGTCGTTCGAGAAGATAACTTAAAATTGTAAAACTGATTGCTCAAATTTTAGCAACTTAGCTTTTACGTAGTTTGCTTCGGTAGCGAAACTTCCTCGGCGGCGCTTGGTCCACAACATTATCTTCTCCTTCCCCCGGCAAACTTGTGGTGAGGAACCTTCCTTTCTTTGAGAAAGAGAAGAGAGAAAATAAAGATATGAAGCCTTGCGACTCGTTATAACTTACAAGGGGTAGGTGCTGCACAAAGTGTCGGATAGCATGCAAAAATAAAGTAGAAAGCATAAATTGACAAGATGTGCGGAGCACATGAGCTTCTTATGCGCAGGTCTGCATGGCTTTGTACAAAGGATTACATGCAACATCGACAAGACTTGTACAAAAAGGTGGTTGTCGGAACAGGTTAAAACAGCGCCCTCTGAGTAAAACTTACGAAGATGCTCAATGTTCGAGGAGTTGCTCACGGAATGCCATCTTAGGTCTCAAAGCGAGACAGCGCCTTGAGCCTAGTGACTCATTTCACCGGTGAGGCCTTCCCACTTGGCGTCAACTTGTTGGAATTCTTGGCGGACTGAGCAGCGCGAAGAACAAAGGTCGCCTTCCTCGAGACTTACGGCACTAACTGCGGCTATGGTAGCGGCGCCAAAGCTTGCTGATGTCGAGCAGCTCGTCTGTTGACTGAAGGCGGTCCTCCTCAAGGCGGTCGTCATCTTATCGCCTTTGCTCTTGCTCGAAACTCATCATAGCGAGCACTCGAGGTGACCCGTATCCCGAGTTCCGTGGGGAGAACTGCCTCTGCTCCATAGACTAAGGCGAAAGGTGTGCGGCGGTGGCTCGATTTGGCGTCGTCTGATCGACCAAGAACCACGGCAGCTCCTCAATCCGGTTTCTTCGCACTTGTGCCTTTGTCAAAGTCACTGGTCTTGAGTCGCGGAGCACTTCAGCGTCGCCTCTCCGCTTGACCGTTACTTCTCGGATGAGCAGCGAAGCGAAGCGGAACCTTGGCGCTTAAGATCTTGGGCGTCTTGCATGAAAGGCGGCTTCGTGGTGCGTGCCATTGTCGGTGATGATCTGTTGGGGATCGAAGCGACAAACAATCGAGCCGAAGAACTTGGCTGCTGTTGTCACCTTCCTCCTGCTTCCACTTCCGGCCACTTTGTGAACATGTCGATTACAGCGTACAAGTACTCAAAGCCCCAAACGGCTTTCGGGGAAGGGGCCGAGATGTCGAGCCCCGGACGAAAATGGCGGGATAAAGGGATCGTCACGGAGAGCTTGGTGGTGGTGTATCTGCTTGGAATGGGCCAGCACGCTTCACACTTGGTTACTTGTGCGGTTGCATCACGGAGGCTGTCGGCCAAAAAAACCTTGGAATGCTTTGCGGCAAGTGCTCTTCTTGTAATGTGGTGACCACATATGCCTCCATGTATCTCTGCCAACAGCTTTTGTCCGTCTTCTCGGTGAATACACTTCAATTTCACGCCGTTGAGTCTTCTTCTGTACAGTGTGTTGTCGACAAACTGGTACATACTTGACTACCGGGCTACTCTTTCCGCTTCTTCTTGCTCTTCAGGAAGTTCTCCTGTCTGAAGGAAATGGACAACTTGCTGGTGCCCATGCTTGAGCTTGCGGCTCGACAACAAGGACTAAAGGCACATCTGCTGCTGCGGGAACATCGCTTCTCTGGCAGAACCAGCGGCTCAGTAGAGCTTAGCGTTCCCAGTAAACTTGGAGCAAAACTTGTCGGGGCGTGCTGCTTCAGCGGAACAAACCCTAGGGTTTGCGGAGCGAACTGCTCCTCGCACTCTTAGTGTTGATCTTGGGGACCTTCTTGGCGGCGGCTTGGGGAGCTCCACGGAAAATAGTCACCGAAATCAACTTCCTCTTCTTGTTACATCCAATTGATGGCGTTACAGATGGTTGAGTCGGTTTGAGCACAAAGATCCCTGGTTCCACAGGTAACAAGTCTGGCGCGCTTGACGAGCCGTCTACAATGTCGTTCTGAGCTCTTGGAACATATTCCATCTGTAGGCCGTCAAAGTGCTCTTCTAGCTTTCTAACTTCATCAACGTAAGCTTCCATCAGCGGACTCGATAATTCTTGTTCACTTGGCGGACGACAAGTTGTGAGTCACCACGACAATGAGCTTCTTGATCCCAAAGGTCTGCTGCGATCACGAGACCGGCAAGCAAACCTTCATACTCTGCGGTATTGTTTGTTGCTTGCTCCTTGGGAAAGTGCATCTGGACTCGTGCTTGAGGTGCTCTCCGGTGGGTGCAACAAGTAGCACACCGCTTTGGCGCCTTGCAGCGAAGGCACCATCAAAGTACATCAGCCACTCTTTGCTTTCGCCTCCTTGGCGGGATGCTCGTTTCGGAATTTCTTCATCTTGTGTTGGCGTCCATTCTGCTATGAACTCCGCCAATGCTGCACTTTGGATAGTTGAAGTGCTCTCTCACTTGAGGCCAAAGCTTGGCAGTTCGATGCCACTCGACAATCCACACTGTTGCTTACGGATTACTGCGTTATCCTCTTATTGGAAAAGCAGTAGCGGTGATCTCATGTGCTTGAAGTAATGGCGCAGCTTTCAGAGGCCATGAGAAGGAAAAGCAATTTACACTGCCGGAGCACCTTGACCTAGCCCCCCCGCAAAGGAAGCTGACAAAATAAAGCGGGCACTGCACCATTCTTTTACGCATCTTTTCATGCGCTGCTGTGAGATCCATCTTCGTCGGGACGAGCTTGCGTGAAGTCCCTTGCTGTCGCTGGATGCATCTGCCGTGGTTGTTGGATCATCATCCGCCTCCCTCTCCGCTACTAACACAACACTAACCACTTGATTGTTTGCCTTATATATATAGCAACTTCTCTTGTGGCCTAGGTGCGACAAGTGTTGGAGTGGAGGACATGTATCTCTTTAAGTCCTGCAGCGCAACCTCTCGCTTCGGGTCCATTTCATTGGACCTGCCTTTTTCAATATTTTGAAAAATGGCGAGGCGCTCAGCAGAACCTAGAGATAAACCTGTTGAGAGCAGCTACATGGCAACCGGCAAGTCTTCGTACATCCTTGGCGCTTTGGTGCTTCAATCTGCTCTATGGCCTTGATCTTGTCGGGATTGGCTTCAATTCCCGCCTGAGACGAAGAACCGAGAAGCTTGCGGAGGAGGACTCCAAACACACACTTCTCGGGGTTGAGCTTGAGGTTGATCTTGCGCAGATTTGCAAAGGTTTCGTCTAAATCTTGAATCGAGTCGCCTTGTCCTTGCTCTTGACTACTATGTCATCCATGTAGGCTTCCACATTTACGTGTATTTGCGGCTCAAAAGCGTAATGGACTACTCTTGCAAATGTTGAACCAGCATTCTTTAAACGAAGGCATCCGTGCGAAGCAGTATGTGCCACATGGGGTGATGAATGCGGTCTTCTCCTCATCCTCTTCTGCCATGAAGATCTGATGGTATCTGAGTATGCATCAAGAAATGAAAGCAAGTCACATCCGGCCGTGGAGTCAACAATCGATCGATCTGCGGCAAGGAAATGGGTCTTTGGGACAAGCTTTATTAACATCGGTAAAGTCAATACAAAGCCTCCATTTCCCGTTTGCCTTGCCTGCGACTACAGGATTAGCCAACCCGTGGGATGGAGCACTCCTCGACAAGGCCTGCCGCTTCCAATTTCTGATTTCTTCTGCAATGAATTCTTGGCGCTCCTTTGCTTGTTTCGACTTTACGCTTGCGGGCGTGCGTGAGGACGAGGCGGCAAGATGGTGCTCGATTACTTTCACAGGAACACGGGGATGTCGGACGGTTGCCATGCAAACGTCGGCGTTCGCCCAGCGAGAAAGCAACGGCGCTTTCTTTAAGGTGGGCGTGACAGCGATGGTGAAGAAGTACCACGATGCCGTCCTCCTTGGCGGACACCCTCTTGGTCTCTGGTGGAGCTGCCGCCGCCTTCTTACACTTGCGGTGGAGCTCGATGGTGCGTCCTCGGCGGTGGCGCAGCACTCCGAAGAAGTGCGCTTGCCGGATGGGCATCGGAACTCTTGCGGACTTGGTCTTCTTCTTCGCCCGGGAGCTTCAGTGACAAGTGACTTGCAATCTGTAGCGGCTCTTTGCTTCTCGGTAGATCTTGTCGGCGCAGATAGGCGTCCTTCTTGTCGCCGAGGGGCGGAGATGACACTTATCGGGCTGGCATCTTGAGCATGTTGTATGCATAGTGAGAGGCTGCCATGAATCTGGCGAGTCTTGGGCGGCCAAGTATCCCATTGTAAGGCAATGGAAAGTCAACAACGTCAAAAGTGACCCTCTCGATCCTGAAGTTCAACTTCGCTGCCAAATGTCACGACAGCGTGATCTTTCCCTTTGGCTTGCTCCTTCCGGATTGATTCCTTGCAATGTGCGGTCTCTTGAGCTCGCCATCGAGGATGCAGGTTTCTGGAGTACAGCGGAGGAGATCAGGTTCAAGCGGCCCGCCGTCAACTAGCAGGGTTGCGGA
>JAHIAM010005438.1:0-49436 GCA_021605205.1 Aegilops longissima
CAAGGGTCAACCGGGAAGGAGCCAGCCGAAGGGAAAGATCACATTGCCTATAGCGTGCGGAGGCGAGTTGAACTACAGGGGACGGAGAGGATTGTCTTTGATTGGGCTGAGATCCCTTGCCCTACAACAGGATCCTCGGCCGCTTAGCACTAGCCAAGTTCATGGCGGCGTCACTTTTCGCCTACAACACGGCTGAAGATGCTGGGCGATGACCATCATCACCGTCCCCTCCAACAAGAAGGGCCCGCATGATCTGCGTGACCAACTCTATCTAGAAGTAGTTGCAGCAGCTGCCGAAAATTGCACTTGCTCCTGCTGAAGCCGGGGAGGGAAGAAGAAGACCGGCAAGACCTCTACGCACCCACTCAAACAAGCGCACCTCTTGAAGTATTGTGCTACTGATCGAGGGCGTGCGGAGAGGCTCCACCGGCAAGAGCAAGAAATCGAGCTGCACCACTGAGACCAACACTACAAAAAAAAGACACATCCGTGACATTTTGGGCGAGCGAAATTTTTTTACATCATACATATGACACTTCTATAAGCGATAATTGTGACAAAACCTGGTATCATCATAGATGTGGTGGGCTCCTACTTCTATGACAAAAAATCATGACGAAAATGGGCTTTTCGTCACGGGCGGGCCGAGCGCAGCTGTATGACATTCTTTGGGCGTCCATGACAGAAAAAAACCGTGGTAGAAGCGAGGAGGAAAATTTGAGGAGTTGCGGTTCGGTGGGAGGTCGGGGGGCGGCGATCGCGTTCTCTCGTATAGATGCAGCGTGTGTGTGAAGGTGTTGGCTCTAATTGAACCCGGCGGCGTTGGGCTCTAGCGAACCCGGCGATTGCTGCTGCAGAGCTCTGGCGTTCTTGAACCCGAGGGATCGATCGATGGCTGATGGCGAACCCGATGGGCGATTCGCCGCTCTGCTGCTTCTTGAAGCCAATCGATTGAGCAGATGAGTGTTGCGGGCGGGGGGTGGATGAGCAGTGGCGGTGGCGTTGCCTCTGGATGAACAGGACCCGTGGTGTGGAGGCTGGATGAGCGAGTGAGCGGTCGAGGGTGACCATGGAGGGTGGTTGAGCAGGACCCGTGGTGTGGAGGCTGGATGAGCAGTAAGCGGTGGAGGTGCCCATGGAGGGTGGTTGAGCGTGGCCGGTGGAGTAGCAGCGGTGGAGGCTGGATGAGCAGGGCCCGTGGAGGCTTTGGAGGAGGTCGGCGGTGGAGATGAGCGGTATCCGTGGAGTCCGTTTTGCGATCGCCACACCCACTGTCGATGAACAGGACCCCGTTTTGACCATAGCGCTCCAACACAAGTCCGTTTACGTCCGTTTATAGTGCATACAGCCCTCCCGATCAACGGGACCCCGTTTACGACCGTGGGAGGTCCGTTTCCTCTGTTTTTCGATGCGCCACACCTTTCCCGATTAACGGGGACCCCATTTTGACCGTGGGAGGTCCGTTTCCTCCGTTTTGCGATCGCCACACCCTCTCGATCAACGGGACCCGTTTGACGTGGGAGGTCCGTTTCCTCCGTTGTCTGCGATGCGCCGAGCCTCGTTTCCATCGTGCATTACGTCCAAGCCCTCGATGAACCGACCCGCATTTCGTTCCGACCCAGCCCGGTTGGCTCCCCATGAACACGGCGACAAGCGTTGTTTCTCCGTTCCGACCCAGCCATATGCGTATCGCGGTAGGCATTGAGACCCTGCCCGTATATGCGTATGTGGCGTATTTCTTTCTTGCACCCTGCGCGTATGCGTGCGTGTACATGCTACGTCGCAGCGCCTCTACTACGACTGCGTGTGCGCCTCTACTCGACCGTGTGCGCCTCTACAATGACCGGTATGTATGTACCGTTCGCGACCAGAATGACAACCGCTGCGTATGCTTGACGGTGGGTCCCGGTATCGGGCACTTCCTTACTGCGAAGATGTAGCTAGTGGGTCCCAGCGGTCGAGGCGAATCGGTTTTTTTGCGGGGCGCACTTCCTTGCGTGCGAAGATGTAGCTGGTGGGTCGGCCGGTCGAAGCGAATCTTTCATTTTTGCCGGATGCACTTCCTTGCGTGCGAAGGTGTCGCTGGTGGGTCGGCCCGGTCGGAAGCGAATCGTTTGTTTTTTCCGGCGCACTTCCTTGCGTGCGAAGATGTAAGCTGGTGGGTCCCAGATCGGAAGCGTTTTTCGCGAAATCTGGTGGCCCGTCCGGTGGGTCCAATTTGTCGGTGGAGAATCATTATTTTCCGGCGTAATAGGAGGCACTTCCTTGCTGCGGCCGTGGACCCGGTATCAGCCTTTCCATGTACGATCCACGTCCGATGGAAGTGGTTCGCTTGACCCGTTGACCATGCGGCGCCCGAGAGCACGGGGCCGCGTTGACAAAGGCCCCGTCGATAAACTTTGTAGGCCCACAAGTCACCCTCCCATCATGGTTGGTCCCGGCTAGCAAGAGGGTATTCATTTTTTTCGCGTAATAAGGAGGCACTTCCGGTGGGTCGGCTGACAGCGAGGGAACATTTTTTTCGCGAAATCGCTGGCCCGTCCGGTGGGTCCCGGCGGTCGAGAAGCGTTTTTTAGCGAAATAAGGTGGCCCGTCGGTGGGTCCCTGCTTTGTCGGTGGAGGAATAATTATTTTGTGCGTAATAAGGAGGCACTTCCTTGCGGCCGCTGGACCCGGTGTCGACCTCTCCCGTCTGATACTCTTCCGATGGAAGCGATCGTTGACCACGTTGACCACGCCCGCCGCCGAGAGCACCGGGCGGTGGTGCGGGCGACAGCGAGGCCTAGGAAGGGGCGACACGGGCAGCGAAAGCCCAGCGGTGGTAGCCAGCGGAGAGAATCTGAGGTTCACTGGTTCGGCTGCGGCGTGAAAGCTGCCGTCGCCCAGAATAACGAGGGGTGTGGGTGAGTGAGGGATACCACAGGGCCAGTGGTGGGAGTAGAAAGGCGGTGAGGCCTCCAGCGGCATCACGGCCCGACCACCGAGCGCAGGGAGCACGTGGTACGACCGGCGCTGCTTTGGTGGCTGGAGCAAGAAGACGGAAGGTTGAAGAAGCACTATGGCCGTTGGATGGACATCGTCGGACCCTTGGAGCTAGAATCGTTCATATTGACTAAGTTGACAAAGCCCTCCGTCCCGTCAACTTGGTTGGCCCCACAGTCATCCTCCACTATGGTGGGTCCCATCTAGCTGGGTGGGTATTCATTTTTTGTCGTCATAAGGAGTCACTTCCTTGCGTGCGAAGATATAGCTAGTGGGTCCAACATGTCGTGTAGGGAACATTTTTAAGTGAAATCTGAGAGGCCCTTCGGTGGGTCCCTGCTGCATCGGTGGAGGAATCATTATTTTGCTGCGTCACAGTCCATGGCGATGGATGTAGTTCGTTGACCATGTTGACCAGGCGCGCCGAGAGCACCATGGCGGTGGGCGACGGCGAGGCCTAGGAAGGAATGACGCGAGACCGGGAAGACTTCGGCAATGGTTGCCTGCGATTGGGAAGTCTGAGGTTCTTGGTTCGGCTGCCATCGCGGAAAATAACAGGAGGTGTGGGTGAGTAGAGGAATGGCACTTGGCGACAATGAAGTAGGGTGGGGCGGTGCGGCTGTGCGGGCACAACCGGCGACCCTGAAGGCGGGGCGGCAGTCCACGGAGCTGGTTTGGTAATTTGGAGCAAGAAGATCGAGATATTGAAGAAGCATGCGGCCGTTGGATTAACATCCAGCAGTCACTGCTGCTAGAATCGTTAATGGACTAAATTTGAATCGTTTGTGGACTAAGTTGACAAAGCCAAAGTACCGTCAACCTAGTAGACCCACAAGTCAGCCTCCAAATCTGTCCCAAACAGACATCGACCGAAATTTCTAGCGATTCAAATTAATTTTAAATCTAAATATACCTTAATTTAAATTCAATGAAATTTTACCCTTTAAAAACAATGAAATTTGAAATATCAAAATCCGAAGAAAACAGTATTTGGGAACTAATTGCATGTTTGCTGTATTTTTTCATTTACACCCATTTATTATTACTTATAGCCCATTTCTTATTACTTATAGCCCATTTATTATAACTTATAGCCCATTTCTTATTACTTACTAGCCCATTTCTGGGCAAAATGCATCCTCCTCGTCTTGAAAGATTTACGGCCCAGCAGGCGTAGAAAAGCAAGTAGGCCTATGTTGGTTATTCTGCAAAAAAACAAAATAGCTGGCTAGCCATTTTGAAGAAAGTAAAAAAAAAACAAAGCTGGGCTGGTCATGTGCTAAAAATATGAAATAAAAGCACAGGCGCTAGTTTGGCTTTAGCGGCTCGAGAAGAAGAGACTGAAGAAAGCGCGACAGACTTTGAATGTCAATCGAGCGGTCAAGGTTGGCACAATCATTTTTTGACTAAGCGGACACCAAGTAGCATACTTTTTATATATAGGAAAAAGCTGAGGAAAATCGTTAGATCGTCGTCCTCCTCACGGGAACATTAGCCACATAAGTGACTAGCACCCTTGGTTTTCAACGAGAGGTCTTGGGTTGAGTCGAGGAACTCTCAATTTGTCCTCCTTCCTTCCTGCATAAAAAAGGAAGAAAATCAAAAGACTTGGGAAGGCGTCTGAGAACAAGCTAGTGTACCGGTAAAGAGGCGTTGCGAGTTTTAGAAAAAAAGAAAGGCGTGCTCCTGTAGCTGGTTGAATCAAACCTAGACTATGACTATATATGGTGCTATGCTACTCTGCAAGTAATGGGCTGACATATCCAACGTTCACTTCTCCTCTTCTCTACTTACTCTGCCTAGCATCGGAAGCTCGGCGCAGCAACCATGTCCGCTGGTTGCTCGTCCACTGCTCTTCAATGAGCAACAACCGAATATCGTAAGTCGCCACCCGTACCATCGCTTGTGGGTCTCATCACACCCCGCCCGGCGCGCGCACCACCGATTGCTCGCCGCAACCCGCTGCCCTTGGTGTGGTGCCCTTGCTACAAATCCGCAGAGTCATCCGTCGCGTCTCAACCACAATCCGCAACCTGGTGAGTCTTCTACAAATGCCGAATCATGGGGTAATAATATGTTTAAGTGTTGTTACGCTGCTTTCGGTTGCTGATTTTTTAATAGTTTGGTTGATGATCTTCCAATTTGATTCATGCGAAAGGAAGATTCGTGTGATTTGTATTTACGGGAAGTTCTTGATGTGGGGAATGCAACTCGCTGATTATTTGGTTAGCGAGGAATCCCAATACCAGCAGGTTGGGGTGTTGGACAAATAAGTGAAGGAGCGACGGAAGAGGAAGATCAGAGCAGAAGGTTAAAGATGTAGTTCCTCTGATCATGGCCAAGCAACAGCTGCTGAACGACCTTGACACCAATGAGGAGATGAAAGAGCTTGTGAAAATATTGGGCAAAATCGATGTGCTCTGTAGGATGATTGTCTCTTTATTTGCGGTGTATGTAGCACTTTCGTGATGTATTCAATTAGCTCTGACATGAGCACTTTGCTGAAACTAGTAATGAATGAAACACATGTAGCGAGGCTGGGCGTAGTGTTGTGAACATCTAATGATTTCTATTAGCGGAAATCAGGGGGTATCCCCTTTTGCTCATATAAATAAATAAATAGCAGAGGCCCTGTCGGGTCAGCTTTGTTCTCATTCGAAGACGTCGAGCAAATTGCAGTCCAACAGCAAACTATGTCATCAAATTCAAGTTTCACGGCCAAATATGAGTACAACTAAACAACAATGTCATCATGTTTTAGTTGTCATACAATCACCAAACACAAATCAGCATACATAACAAGTGATGTTCTCACGGAAAATACTAAACAACATGTTCATCAGGTTTCGATTGTCATAGCAAACACAATTTCACATAGTAGATAAAAAGCGTCTTACGACGAGGCAAATCGACAAAAGCAATGTAATCATCATCGCGCAGCAGCGTCAACATCTTCGCCATGTGTATCGATCTGAATCATAATTCCCCATGGTGTCATCTTCTTCTTCGTCCTCAGCGTCCTCGAGCGTTGGCTTCTTCTTGATCAACTCTTGTATGTCCACGACACGACGGGCAATCTTTTCGCGGCGTCATTGGCGTGATGGTTCTCAAAGATATTAGGAACATCTGTGTTATCTTGTACATCGGGAGCGATGTAAGCATCATCTTGTTGTGCAACTTCATTAAGCAATTCCTCTGCTCAAACCTTTGCAATACTCTCCGTCATCGCTACGTGCAAATGTGTCTTCCAAGAAAAATATCTGTGTTGCTTGATTTGCCAAAATAAAAGGCTCGTTAGTGCAGTGCGCCGCCTTGACATTGATGGATTTGAAATAATCATCAACTCTGGGTTTTGCGATCGGAAAACAGGTTATACCAGCGACAACACTGTGAACCACACACGATGATCCTCGAAGCGGAGATATCTGCAAGCTGAACAATGTACATTATGTTAGCATACATTTCAGTTGTCTCTTTGTCATCGTATCCGTGCTCATGATGGCACTATTTTGTGTCTTCTGCCTTCGTCTCGTGCAAAGGGTGTTGTAGCGCACATCTCCAACAACATAAGATTCATAATGTCTTACCCAGTATCGGGACCCATTGCTAGTGAGTAAAGGCATCATCAACTGCCTGCCCATCCTCCGCATCTTCTTAACCTATGGTTAGAAAATAGACAAGCTGATCATCTTATGTACTCAATATATTAAAAAGCTGGCGGATTGCACTTCAAAAGCTTACATGGTTCTTGAACCATTTCATAAATCCTGCCATAACCAGTTTGTCAATGTTTCTTGGATTTTGCGGCGTAACTCCTCTTTGTAGATGCTTTGCACAACATAGTGATCGCGTCAAACATCTAAATATATAAGAATGTGCTGCAAGTTTAGTAGATTACGATGTATAAGCTGCGATCTTGCACTTACTTGATATAAGGTAGTATCTCGGAAAGTTATTCAACACATACCAAACCATTTTGTCCAAATCTTTAGGTTTCTCCTCTTGTCGACTCTTCCCTGTAATTCGAATAGAATAATCGAAAACATTGAGCCCGGGATTGTCTTCACCCACCTCTTTGCTAAGCTGATCAGCTGTTTCAATGTATTTTGAGCAGAATGTCAGCGCTTCAGCAGCAATGTAGGCCTCTGCAATGGAACCCTCGGGTCTAGCTCTGTTCCTAACATAGCCCTTGAAAGTGCCTAGCCTCCTTTCAATAGGGTACATCCAGCCATCTTGTCTTGGACCTCTAAGTAGTGCCTCATCGGGTAGATGAACAGCCAAATGCACCATCACATCAAAGAAGGCTGGAGGATATATCTTCTCAAGGTCGCATAGGATAGTTGGTATCTTGTCTCTAAGGCGCTCCAAAGCATCTATCTTGATATTTCTCTGCGAGTTCCCGAAGAATTGTCCCAACTCTACAAGCTGCTCTGTATAAGTCGAGGCGGCCCAATCCTCTAAGGATAACAGGTAAAACCCTTTGAAGTAGGGCGTGGCAGTCATGAGTTTTCAACCCTTGTACCTTGTTTCCATCTGCTGACTCTCCTTTCGGGGTTGGAAGCAAATCCATGTGGGAATCTCACACGTGGAGGACCTCATGAAATTCTTTTCTTTTACCTTGTCCAAGGCATTACATTTGGTGCCATATCCATGGTTTACCTTCATCTTGCACCGCAAATCCTTTACGATACCGGTGTGTCAAATCAATCCTAGATTTTAAGGTATCTTTCGTCTTGCCTTCAATGTTAAGAAGTGTGCCGATAATGTTGTCACATATATTTTTCTCGATGTGCATCACATCAAGATTATGCGAAGATCAAATCTTTCCAATACTCCAAGTCCCACAAAGTGGACTGCGGGTAAACAATAATCTCTCTTCTCTGTGCCACGCTTCCTTTTCCGCTACCATTACGGGATGGTTTCACGGTGTAATATACTGACCTTCTCTAATTCCACTTGCAACTCATCGGCGGTGAGCCTCTTTGGCGCATCACGGTTTTCATGCTTTGCATTGAACACATGTCTTGGTATTTTCTAGGATGCGGCTTGTCCTTGGCAAGGAAGCGGCGGTGTCAATGTAACAGATCTTGCTAAGTATTGCGTATGACAGTGATTCTGTCACAGCGAACACATGCATTGTAACCATGTGTCATTCATACGACATAGTGCCCAAAGCGGATAATCATGGATGCACCAAATTACAACAACCCATGAGAAAGAAATCAGATGGTGGGCTGCTATATAGGTCTCGGTGAGAACACCCTTCCATAGCTTTTGAAGTTCCTCCACAAGAGGCTCCATGAACAAATCAAAATCCTTTCCAGGACTTTTTGGACTGGGATGAGCAAGGCCATCATGTAGTTTGATTCTTTGGTGCAGACATTTGGAGGCATGTTGTGAGGATAACAAGCACTGGCCACATGCTATATGTGGCGCTCTGGTGGCCAAATGGGTTAAATCCATCGAAGCTAAGCCAAGTCTAATGTTTCTCGGGTCATGAAAACTCTTTGTGTTTATCATTGAAGCTTTTCCACTCACTACCATGAGATGGATGGCTCATTACATTCTGATCTCTGTACTCCTGGTTCCTAGAATGCCACAATACATCCTCTCTTGTTTGACATCATGAAACAACCTCTGCAATCTTGGTGTAATTGGAAAATGTCTCGAGAACATTATGAGGAATCCTCTTCACAGCATCGCCATCTTTCCATCTTGATGATTTGCATTTGGGCATTCACTTAAGTTGGCATAATCCTTAGGAGCAGAACACAATTATTCTTACAAACATGGATCATATCATATCCAATTCCATTGCTGAAGGAAATTCTTCATTTCTTTGTAGGTGTGTGGCAGCTCGGGCGCATCGGGAAAGATTTGCGGAAGCAGCCAACATCGCATCGAATGATTTGTTGGTCATCCGCTCATGTCTTCACGAAGAAAGGTGACCATAGCTGAGAATCTTGACAGCTTATTTCCTGGGGTGACAACAACGTTGCATTGTTCCAACATGCGGGCCCACCGTTTTCTTCTGCGGTGAAAGTTCACGGAATGCACGAGCATTTCATAGCATTGTTTCAATGTTGGTCAAACTCACTGGCTCCGCCACCACCACCTCCTCCTCCTCTTCCACGAGCATCGGGAAGATCAAGATGGTGATCTGCTGCTTCCACGTAGTCAATAACATTGGCGTTCACAGCTTCACCATGATGAACCCACCTAGTATATGTGACCGACATCCCATACAAGTGTAGATGATTTTGCACGAGTTGGTGGGGTCTTGTAACTGAATTCATACAAGCTGCTACAGGCAGAGCACATCTGATTTGGGACCACCGTACTCAGCTCGATAAAGTTCATGAAGTTTTCAACCCCTCGACATATGCAGCGGAGAATCTTGAGCAGAAGTTATCAAGTCCTATCCATCATTGAACATACAAATTAGTTCTTCTACTAGATATTACAGGAAAAACATATATGCTTTTTATGAAGTCGAGAAAAAAAAAAATACCTAGGTCGATGTCTAAAGCTATGGCAAGATATTTGGACGAGCAAATCTAAGTAATGAAATATATGTAAAGCTAATTCAGCAAACATATTTGAGTGCTAAATTATGGCGGCTGTTTCAGCGATCAATGAGGCCGAGCACACAGCCATCAAACTATCGAAGGCCATCGCAGCAACAAAGATCGAGTATAAAATGGTGTAGAGCTATTTCACCTAACAGATTGGCTACTAGACCATGGCAATCTCATACAATAAATATATGGCAGGATATTTTAGCAACTAATCATCCTTGGCATGCCATCTCAGCTAAGCAGATTGAGTGAAGAACAGGGCAAGGAAGCTTCTTAAGCGAGCATATTGACGATAAACTACTTGACAAGCAGTGAGATTAACAGCGTCTATCAGCTAACATTCAACGCTACACCGACATGAGCAGGGCCTCGGTCTAGAATCACGCGTACCATGGGAGAAGCTGACCGCCGTGCGTCTCCACCACGAACATTGCCCGGTGGCGGCGCTGACCGCCGTCGCCTCCACAAGAACATAGCCCGGAGGTGGCGGCGCGGCTAAGGGCGGCAGTCTCGAGAAGCGTCTTGTGGGGCGAGAGGATCACCGTCGTCCCTCGGCGAACATGGCGCCCGGCGTGTCGATCTTGCGGGGGGCGGCTTTGGCGGAGCGAATGGAGTGGAGGGGGCGGGGGAGGGGTTTGGGGATATTTGGCGAAGGCGGTTGAATCGAATTTGGGGAATTTTTTGTGTGGGGGAGGATTTTTAGCGGTGGGCGGGAGAGTTTGGCGCATGGTCGGTTTCTCCAAGTGCAGTCCATGTGTCGGTGAAGAGGCAAGCAAAAGCGTGTTCCGTTTGCGTGAGCCGTGTGCAGGACGAATGTGTGTGGGGTGCAATGCGACCGCGACAGGAGTCTTGTGAGTGTACCGCCTTTTTCCTTTTAAACTAGGTGCCGCCCCTCAAAAAAATGTTGCTTCAGCGATCCATCGATACTACTACTAGTAATCCGGTAATCCCGACTAAAGCAGTAGCGGCCAGGTCTTTTCCAGCGATATGCTGGGAGGTTGGCTTAGTTGGGTTTTAGATTTGTCTCGGTTCAATAAAAGCGGAGTTGGTGATGATGGTGTGCTGTCATCCTGCAATATAGGCCGTCCGATCTATATCTAACGGATAGGAAGAAACTATGACAATTTACCGCACTCCTCTCCACATTTGCAGATAAGGCTTTCCCCGTTCATCCTTTTCTCCCACAAGATCTTGATCTTCCGTGCGGCCATGCGAGCATCTTACTAATACTCCTACAATATGTATATTATTGTGAAAGTTCATATACACGGTCGAGATTAATGCAAACACGGCAGATTTTCATTACATTTCGAACTTTTATAGGATAGAAAAATAAAAAAACCCGACCCAAAACCTATTCTCTGGCGGCGACCGATGTCCATGTACTAGGCGGGGTTCAAGACCCGTGAAGTGAAGGTGCGGTCTCGGCGAGAAGAAGTAGAACACGGGATACGGACGGCAGTTGGCACACCATGCCTGCTGCCTCCCATGCCCTACTCATCCTCGGAGAGTCCCGACCTCGGCGGTGCTGGGCGTTGGGCGGCGGCAAGTAGGGCGTGTGGCTACGGTGCTCCGTCGTCGGCCGCCAGCGTAGCCACGCTTATCGCGATCGCGTCGCGTCGGCTACGCCGCTATTGCGTCGCGAGGCGACTTGGCGGCGACCTCGAGCTTCATCCCGAAGACAAGCTCTCCCAGAGCGTTCGCGCTTGCGGTCATGGCGGATGTGGTGCGGTAGGAGGGCGATGCGCTATGGTGTGGAGGTTAGTTAGGCGTTGCCGCTTTAAGTAAGCGCATTCGGTGAGGCTAAGCGTCCGGGTGCGTCATTAAGTCACGGAGTTGGTTCCTCGGGCACCGAGCCTCTTAATGACGACATCTGAATGGGCGGCATGAATGCGGGCAGCTAAGCGCCCGGCTGGAGCGCCGTAGCGACGGCGCGAGGGCGAGGCTTTGTTGTGCGGGGTAGTCAGGTGTGGTCGTGCAGCGTTGGAGATGCCCTTTGCTCAAATCGATCCCGCATGTCATTGAAAAAGCAAGATGACCGGCATGGTCTCGGGTCCGGAGGATGCAGTTGCCGCTACACCACTCCAGCGGACGTCGCGGCGCCCGTGCATCCTCGATGAGCGGGTGTTGGGGTGTGTTTGGATTGTGGCCAAAGTGCACCTTACAAAATTTTGTTCATGACCCAAAGATTGGTCTTTGTTTGGATGGTTGCCATTTCTTTGGCATGCCAATGAACTCTAGCCAACTCTAGTTCATTTTCTTGCGAATGTCGGCCAAATCATGGGCAACCAATACCTCAACCAAAATTTTGGCTACCCAATGCTTTGATGGAAACCTTGGGCACAAACCAAACATACCGTTGGTGCGTGCCACAGCACTAACGCCACCCTCGGCTGCTGAAACGGACCGTGTCTATCGGCGATATGAGTGTGTCGCTCACCGTGATAAATCGTGTCGAGGCGGTGCTGGAGCTGCGCCTGTTGTTGGCTAACGACCCACATGAGCGGTTGTCGGTGGCGAGGAGGTCGTGGGCCAGCTCCTCCATTGGACTAGTCGTGCTATGTCGGTTTCCTGTTTTCCGGCCAAATTGGCGTCGGTGCTCCTCATTGCGCATTAGGCCTTTCACTATGTAGGCCAGCGAGACAACTTATTGTTTATTTGAGCCGTCAAGTGTAATCATGTGGCATTTGCTTATTTCTCATTCCTCTCAACCCTCTTCTCCATCGATCATGTAAGCCCTCGATCGAGCCCATCCTCCGCATGCCTCATTTGAACATTCTGCGAGTATCATTCATGTACCCACCTAGTCCTCTTTCAATAGATCTCGGACCCGAGATGAAATCGAGAGGAGCAGTGAGAACACGTGATACCTAAGGAGGATTCAAAATTTTGAACCGGTGATCATAGCATCCATAAATCATATATAAAGGGTATTCAATGTTCGTTTCGTTTTTAGCGTACAATATACTCCCTCCTATCCTTTCTACTTTACATACTATGATAGGAGTATAAGTTTTATGTGTAGTCAAAGTATCTCTACTATGATAAAAAAGGTATCAACATTCAACAACGCCCAATCAATATTGTTAGATTAAATGCGTACTCCTAGATTTGTACTCGAGATGGTTTCCAATTTGACTATTGACAAGATTAATAGTACTCCTTTCACATAGGTGAGTAAGTCATCTTAGGCGTGCACCGTGACCAAGGAGGAGGGAAAGCGAGAGACATTAATGTTTATTTGCTAATTAATAGTATTGCATGCAATGAACTAACCACCGCATGTCATGTTTGATAGTCTCAGATCATTAAAGCATGCACCCTCATCTCTTATTGGTTCATATGTCAAGAAACAAGAAAGCGAGGTAGAAGTTAATGCACAGCGCCCTCGTGTTTTGGGATTTATTTGGTTTTAAGTAAGATGACTTACACACCTAGGCGGAGGAGTACATGAGATGTATAATGTGAAAATTATATCATTGGAAACTCCTTTCACATCTGAAATTGACCATATGCTTTGTGTAAGTTGCATGTCATATATTATTACTCTAACATTTGGTCAAAGTTAGCCTCGAAAAATGCATTAGACCTGTATGCTTTGTGTAAGTTGCATGTCATATATTATTACTCTAACATTTGTGTAAGTTGCATGTCATATATTATTACTCTAACATTTGGTCAAAGTAGTATAGTGGAAGTGGATCCTCGGCGTAGGTATCCTGCCTTACCCTCCCTTTCGGTCACTTCTTGGCGGACCCCATGCTTGCTAGGCCCGCATGTCGGTTACTCAATGGGTTCGGCCACGTCGGGATCCTCATCTATAGTATACTCCCTCTGTTTTATTTACTCCGCATAAAAGCGGAGGGGGTGGTGGTATAATAAATGGCAGGCGGGGAGGGGAGGGGCGTCGGTTTGCTCTCAAGCTGCGGTCCCTGGCGGCGAAAACCAAGGCGGCGTGTTCCATTCGGTGGCGGCGTGGAGGTCAGCGTGCGGGCTGCATGAGCGACGAAAAGAGCAATGTGCAGTCAAAACCAATTGACCGGTCGTCACGGAACCACTATTCACACGGAACCTTGGCTGCTCGGCCTCGCCAGCCACGGCCTAAAACCACATCAAATCTCAGCCCATTCCCCACCTTTGATCCCTAGCCGCATCAGCGTCCCTAGTTCGTCGGAAAGCCATGGTGCACCAAGATCACTTACTACAAGATCTTGATGCGGGCGTCGCGCGAAATCGCGCGGCGGTGGCGCCACAGACCTCCGTTCCCAAGCTGGCTGCGGCGGGCCAATCCCGAGTTCTCTGGAGCCAAGCTACGAGGAGGAGAAGCGATCAATGTTCACTTTGCGGAGGTCGGCGGCGCGAAAGCCCCGATGGGTATGAGGCGATGGGCGTCGACTTCGTGCGGCGTCCGAGTCCCCATGGTGCAAGCGGACCAGCGGTTCAACATGGCGATACTGAAGGAGGACCGGGAGGTAGAGGCTCCTTCGGCGGGCGCGCGCATGCCGCTGCCATCGAGGCTCTCCTGGCGGAACGGATGTCGTGGATGTGAACGGGGGCGGAGGCTCAACTTGAGGCGGGCAGCGCGGATCCCGCTGCCATCGAGCCCTCTGCGGCGGAACGGACGTCTGGACATGAACCGGCGGCGAGGCTCGACTTCGGCGCAGGAAGCGCGGATGCGCTCTCGCCAGCGCCCTCTGCAGGCGGAACCGGAAGTCTGGACTTGAACCGCGGCGGAGGCTCGACTTCGGCAGGCGCGCGGATGCCGCTGCCGCCGAGGCCCTCCTGCAGGCGAAACCGGACGTCCTCGACTTGAACCGGGCTGTGCTCTCGTCCGTGCGAGGCGCCCGCACGCTCGCTTGAGCAGTAGCTGGAGGCCGAGGACAACCACGGTGCGGAGACACACGTCGGCAGCGGCGGCTGGTTCGCGCCGGCAGCCAAAAACGAGGCCGTCTCTTTCCATGACGATGGATAGTTTTTCTTTATGTTGTTGTTTTTATGGATCTTTTGCTGTGTAAAAACATACTATTTGTTATGCAAGTCGCTGACTTGGGTTGATCTACCATTTCAGGCGGTTGGATGAATATCCTCGTCTCAAACCCTTCTTTCCTTCTTCCTCACCTCTTCTTCTTCCCCAACAGACCACCTTACGGGCCGTCGGATACTCCCCAACATGCGGTTGGATAAACATACTCTATGAGCGAAAATTATGTGTCAGCGATAGGATGGCTGAGTTTGGTTTGTTCACATCGACGACCGCGTGTCGATGAGGTCGTTCCTTGGTTGGGTTTGCGGCGTGCAGGAAGCTGTTGTGTGAGGTGCGGAGGCGACAGCGGCGTGCAGGAGGCGACCGTGTGAGGTGCGGTGCGACCGCGACAGACCCGTCTTGTAAGTGTACCTCCTTCTCATTTTGAAAACTTTAGGCAAGCTTGGAAAAATGTGTGGCAAAGTTTGGCAATGCAAGGCCTAGACCCAAACAGGATAAATGCGTACATACTAGGAGTACTAGTGTTAAAAAAGAGAAAGCGGTGTTTTCCTTGGCGGGATTTAATCGATACAAATCCTCGTTTCACGTGTCAATTAATGCGTATTTTTCTCGAAATACCAAAGAGCTAACCATCTCCTCCTCATCGCTTGATTAATGCAGCGCCATGCAAGCGAACCTTCTCACTTCCGCATGCATGCGGGGATATTAATGTCCTTGGTTGCTAACCCCATCAATTTTGCCTCGATTAGTGTTAGTGGCCCTTTGCAAATTGTAATTTTGATATCTGGCCTTGTGTACAAAAAATGGAGGTAGTAACTATATTTGAATTCCTTTCCCATTGCGGTGGCGTCGACAACTTTTTTTGTGGTTTGGCGAAGTCGTTGACGGAGAACACCATTGAGGAGACCACGATAATTAGATTCATAAGTGCAGCTTTGCAAGCGAGAAACCGCCTTATTTGCATCCGGAAGTCCTTTACTAGTACTACTACTAGGAGTACTAGTGCGGTGAATGGTTTCTCGAAGAAGGCGATGGAGAAGCGGAGTCGGAATCTGAGGGAGTAGACTACATGCTCTATACTCTACTACATGCGTCCAAGCATGGGAGAAAGAGGAGAGCGTTGCATTTTCTATTCCTTCAATCAATCAATCGAGGGAGCTTGGTTCCATCTTTTGGCTTTAGCAACACCGTCCACAATGGTTCCCACGATGCCAAAAGCTATTTTCACATTGGCTACACATTGTGGATGCCCTTAACCGTACCACTTGGTTTTGCTCCTGTGTGCTATCTATACAAATCTCAATTATATTGATCTAAAAAATTATAGAATCAAAGATTAGTAAAAAGGAGGTGATTTTGCAGCGCGGATGGCGGGGGAGGTTTCTTATTTTGGAGGACGTTGTCTGGCGGTTTTGCTAACATGCGGTCCCGTGTTAGTGCTTTACCAAGCTTATCCGCGTCCCACATGAGGCAGAACAACGGCGAAGCAACACGTGGTTAAGTTGAAGAAGATGAGGAGAAGCGGATTCAGCAGGTGAAATGATGGTTGCCGTCCCTCAACTTCTTTTTAGCATTATTACTTCATCCCTCCAACTTAAGCTGCGGAAAGGTGCAGCTTTGTGATTTGGCGCCTCATTGCTCATTACTCGCGGCGCCATGGTGGGGTGCTTCACCCGGCTGCTACTGCTTGTATTCGGTATGCACGTGGACCCGGTATCTTGATGTCCCACATGTCGTGACGGGACTAGAAGATTTATGAAAGCGGCGCTCACTCTTCGATGGAGGGTAGGCGACCTGACGGCCCGATGAAGCTGTCACTTGTCTTGTATAGTACTATAGTTTTGCTGTTTATACGATCCATCAATACAAACCGATTAAACAGGAAAGAAGCGGGATTTTTCCTTGCGGTGATAATCTTGGCCTTACATTTCAAAGGCAATTTTAATGTATGCAAACTGAATAATTATAAGTAACAATATGATATCTAGTAAAACTAAAAACACATATGATTTATTGTGTTAGAGTGTAGTAGTAGTGCTATATTGCATAGTTGTTAGATGTAACATGCGAGCGATGTAGAGATGTAGTTTTGGAGGGCCTCTGAGAGAGAAAAGCGTATCTGGTCACGAACTTGAATAAGCTGATTACGGTCACTATATCGTTTTGCGGTGATTATCCGGTCACTTGCTCACATTCAGCATCGGATTGCACTCTGTTGACCGGCCAAATAGTCTCGTGGCGCCATGTTGACTAGTTAAATTGACCACGTTCCTTGTGGGTCCCTGTCGGTTTGCATAGGGAAAAGGTCAAATAAACACAAATTTATGCGGTAGCGACAAGGCTCCAACCGTGCCTTGAATCACTGGTTGTGTATGTATGCAGCCGGGGCCTGATGTGTGCGAATGCACGTGTAGGTTGAGCACTTGGCGTGAGAGTGTGTGTTGGTGGTGTGGTGTCTTGGTGTGTGCATGCATGCGTGCGTGTGTGTGTGTGAGTGTTGCGTGCGTGCGTGGCTGCGTGTGTGCGTGTGAGTGTTGCGTGCGTGCGTGGGTGCATGTGTTTGTGTGAGTGTTGCGTGGATGGAGTTACGTGTGCATGCGTGCGTGTGTGTATAATCACCACACCAGCTCACGTGTGTTAAAACAAGCGGCTCGGCATACCAATACAAAGGCCACCTTGTCCATTGTGCCTTGCATGGTCATGACTTCAAACCACCGTCAAAATATTTTTTGTCGTTTGTTTTCATTCTTACAAGCAAGATGCTCATGCGTTGCACGTAACATCAAGATGCATTTGTATGACTTGTTTATCTTGTGAGAGAAAAGGATGAGCGAGGAAGGCCTTATTTGCAAATGTGGAGAGGTGTGTGGTACCTTTTGCAAAATTGCCATAGTTTCTTTCCTATCCGTCGGATATAAATCGGGCGACCTATATTGCAGGATGGCAGGCACACCATCATCACCAACTCTGTTTTTTATAAGAGTGTATTTTATGTATTTTTATAATAGTGTAGATGTAGAGTAGATACAAATCGACAGGTGGGCATGATGTTAGTGAGATAATGCGATGCAACACTAGAGGTGCCACGTGGGCGTTTAAGCTGGTCAACTAGTCATGTCATGAGCAAATACAAAGTTATGCGGTGGTAGCGTGATGTATAATAACCACTAAGCGTAAAGCGGTGACCGTAATGAGTGGATTATGAAGTCAATGTATGTATCGTGCTTTAAGCTTCAAATATAATGATCGTCATTGCATATATCGCGAGAGAAAGATGAAACACGTGTGAATTTTACGGGGCTTACTTTTAGAGGACACGGAGATAGTTTTGTGTGCATACGTGAAAGGGGGTCAGGGGGTTTGCGATGGAGAGAGATGCTCTTCATTTCTCTTTATTATGACTAACTTTGTATATAGTATAAAATATAGAAATTCACAGTGTGGAATAAATATCATTGTGGGCACCATGCAATGCAAATTAGAGTTCGTACTCCTCCATATAACTTTGTAATGTTGTATATATGTAGAAACTCTAAAATAATTTTTGGCCACACTTTATTCAAAAGGAATGTTGTATCTGAAATAAATGTGAAGAGGGCTTTTTAGATCAATGGGGTGCGTGATGTAACATGTGTGAATGTGTAGTTGATGCATTTGGCGGGGCCTAGAGAGGTATGTGTGTGTATTACGTATTGAGAGAGGCATGGATAGAGGGGCGGCGGGGGAGGCGTGGGAGAGATAGCACGAGAAATGAGAGTGGTCTAGAGAGAGAGAGAGAATATGGCGTCACGACAAGAGATTCCATTCCTTGAGTGTGTATATGCAGGGGGAGGAATAGAGGCACCAGGAGAAATTTTACGTGTGTGTGGTGTTTGTGTTGGTATGTGTGGGTGTGAGAAGATAATGAGGCGTGGGGGCGGAGGGTGTGTCACGCGTGAGGTCGATGGTCGAGGTGAGGCCCTTCGTTCGGTTCCGTCCTGCGCCACATTGGTGACCCATGACACATTTAGGAAGACCCATGGATGACTAGTCGTACAAGACAAAGATAGCGAATTGTGAAGGACTCTGTTTCCACTAACAAAGCCGGCTAGGATTTGTAACCCTAGGTTCTTGGACTAAGGTAACCCTTTATCTCTGATATTACTATCCATCAACCTAACTTTAAGGGCATCCTACAAAATGCTCTGCTAGAATCATACTAAATCGATTAGGAAGAGGTGTGAGATAATGCGTGAGAGGCAGGCGTAAAGATAATATGCGTACATGAGACACGTAGGCAGGTCCATGTATATAGAAAAGTCGATGAGGATTGTGCATGTGTATGTTTGCGAGAGGAAGAGTGCTTGTGATAAAGGTTAGTGAAAACAGTTGTAAATGGTTACGAGAGGAGGGAGGTTATATCTAGAGCATGTGTGCGAGAAAGACACCTCGGGAGAGTGTGTGAGCATGTGTGAGAGACCACCGAAGGAGAGTGAAACTACGTAAAGACTGCTCTACACATTGATTAAAGATATAAATTGTATCCAAATATTAGGATGGGATCATGATATTTGCAATTCACGTAAGGGCGGTCATTGATCCATCGGACATCTAGATTCTATCGAATTTCAGCATGTCTATGTTATTATTCGACACAATTGATCCACATAGTTAGTATTTTGAACTCCAGACAATGCATCGCTTTAGCAATCGAATATAAACGTGAGTATAGTTCATGTTGTGTGTGTAAAGCACATTATACATACAAAAGTTACACAATGGACATTTATAAATAGCTACCTACGAACTAGCATACATTTGAATTCAACCTAAGGTGGTTTAAAAAATCGAATTCAACATGAAGTCCATTCAATTATTTGAATTTGATATCGTGGCATTTTTAAACCATACCTAAACTATGGGGGTACCCATCTTTGCTCTGATTTTGTACATAATAGCATATGTAGATTCAAATTTAGCTCCTCCATTCCAAAATAATCGTAGTTATAGGATTTTCAAGTGTCAAAATTTCACAAGGCAGCGGATAATTTAATGAGGTTTTCAAACATACAAGGTCAAATATAACGTTCTCTATTTGGTCAATCCTCATAGTTCAAGAGTACTCTAGCGTGAATGCTTGTGTTTCAAAATTTGAGCGAAGGCCAAAAGAGCCTCTACTACTTGAAACGCGTAAGACCAATGTTTGGTAGTACAAGGAAATTACTTTTCTAATAACTCCGACCTGTGAAACCTACGGCCCGGCGTCCAAAGGTCTAAACCGGGGTAGGTTTGTAGCTTCATCTAACACGCCATACAACCGCCTCGAAAAACATTCATACACAATGGCCGCCCTAAGCACACATGTGGCTTGGCGAAATCGCTCCAGCACTCTTTTGGACACACAGTGAGGAGTCTGGACTAGGGGTGTCCGGGATAGCGGATTATCGTCACGGCAGACTCCAAGACTATGAAGATACAAGATTGAAGACTTCGTCCCGTGTCAGGATGGGACTTTCCTTGGCGTGGAAGGCAAGCTTGGCGTCTGGATATGTAGATCTCCTACCATTGTAACCGACTCTGTGTAACCCTAACCTATCCGGTGTCTATATAAACCGGAGGGTTTTAGTCCGTGGGGCGAACAACAATCATACCATAGGCTAGCTTCTAGGGTTTAGCCTCCTTGATCTCGTGGTAGATGTACTCTTGTACTACCCATATCATCAATATTAATTAAGCGGGGGTAAGGTATTACCTCCATCGAGAGGGCCCGAACCTGGGTAAAACATCGTGTCCTTGTCTCCTGTTACCATCCGCTTAGCGCACGATTCGGGACCCCCTACCGAGATCCGCGGTTTGACACCGACATTGGTGCTTTCATTGAGAGTTCCTACGTATGCGTCAGCGATAGGCCCGATGGCTCCTTGATCATCAACAACAGCGCGGTCGGGTGAGACTTTTCTCCCGGACAGATCTTCGTGTTGGCGGCTTTACTGCTGCGAGCCAATTAAGCAGCCATCTGGAGCCGATCGAAAGCTCGCCCCAGCCATCAGTCAGATTTGGAAGATTTGAACTATCGGCGATATCGCGGAGACTTGATCTTGACGGATTCGAGCCGCAATAGCGTGCGCCTTGTCTCGATGGGCATGATCTGGCTCTGCCGCGAGCGGTGCCGGAGCCGCACCGATATCCGCTCCGACCCTTAATCCGGGCGGATTCCCCGATCGAGGGCGAGTGGTTGGACACCGCCTCGGGGCTACAATCTCTCGGCGTCGAGCGAAATCCATCCTGTCGCTGCGAAGACCTCGACTCCGGGTGCGAACTCCTCTCGGACTCCGAACCCTCTGCGCCCCTACCAATCGAACCCGATTGGGCGCCGGTCATGGAGTTCACGGCCGCGGACATCTTTCAGCACTTGCCCTTTGGCGACATCCTGAATTCACTAAAGTCTCTCTCTTTATCCGGAGAGCCCTGGCGGACTACGGTCGGGAAGGTTGGGATCGTCTGACGAAGAAATTCAGCGCCCACCACCACCACTTCATAGCCAGCTGTCGAAAGCTTACACGACATGCTCGATTTCAACTCCGAAGACATCGGCGGTATGGGCGGCGATGTAGGAGACAACAATGAGCCAGCACCTATAGGATCTTGGACAACCACCTCATCTCATGATGTATACATGGTGGATACACCTAAAGGAAATGAAGGCGAGGAACAATGGGGCCTTCTGAAGGATAAATCCCTCGGCAGTCAAAGCGGCAGCGTAAGCGAACAAAGTCCGCCTCAACAAAGACCTAGCCATAGAGCGAAGGCGAACGGTGGACAACGAACAAGCTATCGAGCAATCGTCCGAACAAGACAACTTGGATAAAAAATCGGCGCCCGGACAAACTATTGGAGCAAAATGACCTCCGAGAAAAGGCTCAAGTAAGCCTGCTGCGTAGCCTGAAAAAGCAAGCAGCTCAAAACAGCGGAAGATGCACTCGAGGATGAGATGGAGCAAAGTATTCAGCACCTTGAACAAATCTGGCGACGATCGCCCGAACTAAAACTACCGAAAAAGCTACTGCCGAATTGACGAGGAGGCCTTGAGCCCCACAATTAAAAAGTAAGAAGGCCACCGGTCGAATGGGCGACCCCATGGCAAAAAGAAGCGGCGAATGGCGCGCACACAAGCAATATGCGATCCGCGTAAGGATTCACATCAAAAGGATGGCCCGATTAGGTCTATCTATGGGCCAAGAAAGCATTCTCGTCAAAGCAATGCAATCGCCAAAATTCCGAAGATCACGGCACACCCAAATATAGGCGCGCACACCCCTATGTTTCACCGATGAGGTGCTAGATCATGAATTTCGGCGAGTTCAAACCCGTAAACATAGAGGCATCTGACGGAACAACAGACCACAGGTGCGGATTGAGGATTACATCCTCCACATACACATGTCTAGAGAGATGATCTCCGCCATATAATACTTACCCTTAAACTCAAAGGGCCAGCTCGGCATTGGCTTAAGAGCCTCCCGAAAATACCATTGGAAGCTGGGAAGAGCTCGAGGATGCATTTGGGCAAATTTTGGGGACTTATGTCCGCCCTCCGGATCAGAGCGATCTAAGTCACATAACTCAACAGCAGGAGAGTCAGCCGGAAATGCAGGAACAGGTTCCTTACTAAAAAGAACCAAATAGTCATTGTCCGGACCTTGAAGCCTTAGCAGCTTTCAAACACAACGTCCAGAGGCAGATGGCTCACCGGACACCTCGGCCAAGAAAAGCCAAGAACAATGGCCACATTAACAAGCCTCATGACCGCTTTGTGCGGGAGAGGATAACTGGCTAGCAAGATGCAGCACCAGCGACCCAAGTACATCGAAATCAGGGATGGAAATGGGAAACCACGAGCGCAACAAGGACCAGCGCGGATTAAAAGAACGATCCAAAACGCGGCGATCAGCGCGGATTCAAAAGCTCACGGCGAGAACAACAAAAACTGCCCCTTAAGGACAATAGCGATGAGCTATCAACTTCAACAAAATCTTGGACAAGATATGTCAAATCCACAGTACTCACAGGAGGCACGCTAACCATACCCACGAAATTGTTGGGTCTTCAAACAGTCCGGCGGACTGAGCGCCCGAACACAAGGGCTCGACACCCAAGTGAAGATGGCGATGGCGCCAAGCGAGCCCGGAAAACAAAAGAGTTTCCCACAAGTGGTTAAAACAGTAAATTCACTTCACGTGATCAAAGGGAAAAAGCAGGCGGCGCCCACTAAAAGGTCGCCCTGCTTGGTGATATCAAAACCAATCACCTTCGACCATCGGGACTATTCGAAAATATCCGGAGCAGGATGGACTGCCTTACGATATTGGATCCTATAATCGTGATTCCAATTTACGAGTCCTCATGTATGGCGGCGGTGACATAAACACGATATATCAGGACACAATCCATGAGGATGAGGACAAACCAACCAAAATTAGCCGTAGCAACACCTCCTTTAAAGGATTAATGCAGGCCCATATGCCCATTATACGGGCTCCATCTTGCTAAGTTGTGTTGGTTCATCCGACAACTTCCGTCGCAAAAGTTACTCTTCCATATCACCCGTTTAAAAGTAGCCATCAAGCACTATTGGGGCCTGAAGCTTTCTCCCTCTTTAACGCAATACCGCATTATGCTTCTCTAACACTTAAAATGCCGGTCCAGCGGCATCATCTCGTTAAAGGAAGTATTAAGTGTTACTCGACACGGAAGAATGGGAGACTGCCTTGACAGCCCCAAAGCTATCCGGCTCGCTAGGCAAGAACCTGAATTGGTCATTCAAACCCGGACACGGCTAGGCGAGTCCGGCGCCTACTATCGGCATACCCCCATACGAGGGCTGCATGCATGTATAACAAGAGACAATAAAGCTCAACTTTATTCACTTCTTGAACCATACTCTGTTTATTTAATATTAAGTACATCTTCCATACGATCCTTTTCTCTCAAACTAAGTTCCTCTCTTTTACGAGATGAACAACGTGCTACACCCGTCGAGGATACGGCTGCGGAGAACCAGGCGCGAGACATGCGGTAGGGACCCGTTGCAAGATTCTTTTGATTAAGACCCTCGTAAACCTTTTTATTGTCTCTTGTTGATATACATCCCTGGTTCCTTACTATAACCGAGGAGGAGGCTGGTGTTTTGGCATTGGCCGCACCAGAATTTTTGCGGCGTACACGGACACGGGGGCTTAGGGCATTATTCTGCCCATTTTCATAAAGACCGAATACCTTAGGGAGTATTGGCGTCTCGAGATTAGGCCTTATATGCATCAGCTCGAATCATGTCTTTGGTCAAATGTTGGGTTGCCCGGCTCCTGTGTTTTGCCGTTCGTTTTCCACGGCTAGCAGCGGCACCGGAGAACTCTGCGATTGTGCCCGGTTGGTGGCGAGCACCTCGATGAAAGCGGCCGGCTGTCATGATATAGCGAGAGACTAGTCAACCACTCGATGACTCACATGAATGTTTAGATTCCTCCGCATTAACGAAGGACGGTTTTGGTCGAGCACATCGCACCCGAATTCGGAGAGTGCGGTGCCCCGAGGCTATATAGTAGCCCACCCTCGAACTCCTATGGCTAAGTGAAAGTAATAAAGCATTATAGTCCGGTTGCCTGGTTTGCTCGCTATCATCTCCTTATCGGGACCAAGGCGTTGGATTAAGTGTGAAAAGCGCGTTCTTTGCAAACACCCCGCACTTTGTGCGTGGGGCTGAAACCAGGACTGCCATCTTTCAGTTATATACACATATACATAAGCGGCCGCCTGGGAGTAGTTCACTACTTGAGCAGCACAAGTATAAAAAGCTCTTATATTATATTGAAACATTGTTTTCACAAATCATACATGTCATTTAAACATAATATCCTTGAGCCTTGCGTCTCTATTAAGCAGCGCGGCGGAACTTCTTCAAAGTAGTGCTCGGCGGTACTCAACTTCTGTCCGAATCTTGGGATGCAAGCGTCGGTGGACTTCATCTCTGCCCGGTATGTCTTGACACGGGCGAGCCATCAGCGCTCCCTCAATACCGCCCGATCGCTTCATTGCGTCGTCGCGATACCGCACCAAGGCTGCTGCACTAAACCAAAATAGCTCTTGGTGGGGTCCGCCCAGCCACAAGTGAAATCAAGACATGCTTCATGGCAAATCCGGACAACCGATTCAGCTCGGCCCATTCGGCCAACCGATCGGTCAGCGGTGAAGGCGCTCCGGACTATGGAATTGCGACCAATATAGCTCTTCCCTTGATGCCTTCGGCCCCGGAAGTGCTCAACAGCGTCATGGCGCTTCGCCACCAAGTCGAGATAAGCATCCTCGAACTCCACAACTTATCCAGCTGAGCATACTTTGGATCTGTATATTTCCTCCGTAGTAAAGCGGTTTTCCAGCCGCAATTGCCCGGCGACTCAGCTCCTCCTTGGCAGCTCTCAAAGCCATTGGGCATTCTTGGATTGGCGGCGGCCTTTTCGAGCCCTCTTGTTCGCGCAGCGTTCTTTTCAAGAACCTCGCAGCGATCGGTAGTATTCCTCAACTTTTGGCCATATCGGCCATTTCCTCTTTAACCGGCGGTGAGCAGCCCGTTAAACTTCTATCTCTTGACCGCCTTTAAGCGGCGCATTCTTGACCCTGGCTTGCTCTTTCGCTCGTGCGAGTTCGCCCAGCTCCTCCCAGCGGCGGCACCATCTGCATTAAGCATACGAATAGTAAGACATGGACATCAAGCTCCCTTACCGGTGTCCGCATAGAACTTCGCATACCTTGTGACTCGTCAAACCGTTTATTGACCAGCGCGATGTCGCATCCGCCTCGTCAAGTTCCGCTTTAGTTCGGCATATTCATCGATCCGGCTGGCCTCGGACGCCCGCCACCTATTTAGGGCGGCGATATGTTATAGCGAGAATTGATCCTCGACGCGTTGTCAATTTTGACAACATACCGAGTCTCGAGGCTACTATCTATCTGAGCGCATTTATATGCATATCGCCGAAGGTACATCATTTTTGCGTACCTCAAACCCGTCGATAATCTTGGCGGCTTCATACAATCCGCTCTCGGCGGATGCAACTCTTTCAATCACCGTACCCATTGAAACACGGTGATCTTCGAAATAACCGCTTCGCCCGAGCAGATCCTTGACTCCTCCGACCACACACCACTTGGCGCGGACCTTCCATCCCGCGAGACAGGGGAACCCTCCGGCGACACCTCCGGGTCGTCCGCTTCTATGAGGTGCGACAGGTGGAGTGTTCGCTCTCCATCATCTCGAAGAAGATCCCCCGAAGACGAGCTCTGCTGAGAAGGGCTGAGGTCCGAACTACAAGGTACAATTTCGATTATCTTCATAAATAAATATAGGGATGTTCCTTGTTTACAAGACCCCTTCTTTTCACTTACGGCTCGCCGGAGGGCTGATTCCCTTGGGGAAATAATGCGGCTGGGTTACTTCCCAGCGCCGGACTCTCTGCCGAAGATTCCTTTCCCCTCTTTGAGGCCTTGACCTCCGGATCTTCCGAAGCGGTCCTCTTCTCTCCTCGGAAGGTGGGAATTTTAATCCCTCCTTCCTTGATAGCCTCCTTCATAGAGGCAGTTGCTCCCCCGCTCCCCCCTACGCCTTCTTCAAAAGGCGCGACCTTCAACATCTTGGTCAGCATGGGATCCGGCTTGGTCTCTGGGAGGGGAGCCGGACACCTTATCAACTTTGCCTTGGCTATCCACTCCTGTTCAAGAAACGGCTCCTTTAAAGGGCATATATATATATGAAAAATGAATGAACAGCTTGTCCGATTACAGGACTACTTACTTGAGTGTCTGGTGATTGCAGCTTAGTCCTGCATCTTGATCAGTCCGGACACTTCTCTTGTGATCGAAGAACAGTTTATACATCTCCACAGGCGCCATACCCATAAAATTTTGGAGGCTCGTGGTCCCTCGGATTAAATTCCCACAGGCGGAGGCGGCGTTTGCGAGGCAGAAGGCGTCGGATTACTATAACTGCGCCCTTTGCAGCAGATTGATCTCTCTTTCTGGAGGTCTCGAATCGGCCCTGCAGCAAGGGCGTCCTTGGGCGGCCCCAGTCGAGCCTTGTTGACCCATGATGCTAGCAGCTGTGGTGGACCTGGCGGAAGGCGGGGCGCCGCCCATTTGGTGCCCCAGGGGCGGTGATATAAAACCACTCCCGTTGCCACAAACCAAGCTCCTCTTGAAAAGAACCCTCGGACCACGGAGCATCAGCACATTTGCTTATGACCGCCCCTCCTTTTCTGCTTGTTGCCCCTCGATCATCTTTGGCTCCACCTTGAAGGTCTTGAGCCACAATCCAAAGTGGGGGGTAATATGGAGGAAGGCCTCACATACAACAATGAATGGCGAGATATGGAGGATGGACTCAGTTCAAGTAATGGAAATCAAGCCCATAATTAAACATGAGCCCCGCACAAAGGGATCCGTTGGGAAGCCTAAACCCGAAGGAAGTGGGACCACGAACACCACGTTCTCGCCCGGCCTCGGGAGTGGGAATGACCTGCCTGGGCGAGGCAGCCTATGTGAGATCTCGCCCGGTTAGATACAGCGTCGCGCAGCTTTAGCACATCTTCTTTTGTGAGCGGAGGAAGATATCCATCGGCCGTCTTGGTGGGATCCGGACATCGTCGAAAGTCCGAAGCGCTGAATCTGAAGCTTTGGGTGTTGGAACTTCGAAGCCTTGGCGAACTTCGATGGAGGTGTAAAAGAAGAGGCCTTGGTCTCATTATAAAGAGGTTGAATACCAAGAGCCCACCCGTGGTAGATTAGGACTACGCCTTTGATAGAGGAGGCAGGCCAGCGAACGCAGTTGGGTTACCCGTCCGTATTGATGAGAATCCCGGAATAAGGGGCACGATCTATGCTTTGATAAGGCGTGCCAAAGAAACGCCTCTCTAAACACGCTGAGGTGGAACAGTAAAAAGCGATTCATATAAAGGCACGGCAGTGGTGTGATGTCACGCCCTTGAGAATCGTCGGCAGATCTGTGCAAAATTATTCTCTCTACGGTGTTATGTGGAACTTGTTTTGCGAGCGGACACTATCCTTGTGTTCAAAACCTTCTATGAAGTATTCGGAGGAGGAACCCGCCTTGCAATGCGAAGATAATATGCGTGCGGACTCGTCGTCATTGAAGCCTGGTTCGAGACTCTTGAGGAGTCTGGACTAGGGGTGTCCGGATAGCGGACTATCGTCCTGGCGGACTCCAAGACTATGAAGATACAAGATTGAAGACTTCTTCCGTGTCCGGATGGGACTTTGCTTGGTGTGGAAGGCAAGCTTGGCTCGGATATGTAGATCTCCTACCATTGTAACCGACTCTGTGTAACCCTAACCTATCCGGTGTCTATATAAACGGAGGGTTTTAGTCCGTGGGGCGAACAACAATCATACCATAGGCTAGCTTCTAGGCATTAGCCTCCTTGATCTCGTGGTAGATCTACTCTTGTACTAACCATATCATCAATATTAATCAAGCGGGGTAAGGTATTACCTCCATCGAGAGGGCCGAACCTGGGTAAAAACATCGTGTCTCTTGTCTCCTGTTACCATCCGCCTAGGCGCTGATTCGGGACCCCCTACCGAGATCCGCGGTTTGACACCGACACAGGATTACCATCCTACCCCGACCCATGATGGGTCCGAAATTTAAGAGGGGGCAAAGTTTGTACTTTCCCCAAATTTCAAACAAGCGTGTCCCATCTTACATTCAAAAAGGCAAAAACAAAGCGCGTCCCGGACGAAACATGGTTCCCCCACCGTCCGATTCCCCATTAAGTACTCCGTGGGCGCAAAACTACCTCTCCACCGCAGCGAAACCCGGCGTCCTCCGTCAGCCACCCCATCCCACCCATCAACAACCGCCCTCCTCCATCATTGGAGCCGATACCCAGCGTCTTCGTCACAGCAACCTCAACATAGCGCCCTCCACGGCTAGTAGTTGAAGCCGAGGCCGGCCGTCCGTGCAGAGCCAGTTCAACCCGCTGTCCTGCGCCTCACGCTGCCGCTCAACGCATCGCCACCCTCCACTTGCGGAGTTGTTCCTGCTCGCCGTCCTTCACTGCCTCGATCTGCTTCCCTCCACCGACATCTGCCATGGCAACACAGTCAACAATTTGGCCATGGGTTCGTCCAAGCTGCACCCTCCGAACATCTGTTTCCCGGTAAAAGAAGAAGATCGCGTGACATGTGGAGGTGACCACACCGACAACGAAGAAGGTACTCCTCTTCCCTTATTCGTGCAAATCTTACGTCTCTGCTTGCAGTATTCATCCCTGAGAATACACTAGTTGGCGCTTCTTCTTGATACTAGATGTTCCTAGTAACTTTCGCGATGCACAAGGTTTCTCCTCATATACTATTTCACCTTAGCTAGAGGTCCGTCACCCCCTGAATTTCAATTTATGGCAGATTGATTCCCAATTAACGGAAGCATTCCCTAAGCGTAACGCGCTAAATACGACTATTCTGTTTGGGAAGCAGCGCTGAGTGTTTATCTTAAGGCGTCTATGGCCTAGAAACTCTGGCGCCCGATCGGAGGTCGGCGGGATTAAAGGATGGCTTGAGGCTGCCAAGCTGCAGCGGTGGTGTGAGGTCGATGGGAGGCGGCGGCGGAGGAGGCGGAGTGCAGGCTGGTGGTCGTGGCGGTTCGAGAAAGATAAATCTTGATGTTGGCGGGAGGTGAAGCGAAGGCAATCTGCCGATTCCTTATAGATCAGACGGTTCATTAAAAAAATCGGTGACTTGTTTATTTTCGATCATTGTTATCTTAGATATGACCACACTGTGGTGGTGTCTTTGGAAGATACTGCATTTCTGTGCTCATATATTACAAAATCATACATAGTAGAATCTAATTTTTTTGCCATGCAATGTTGTAGAGCTATCATATGTCTCCTGTCATTTATTTTCAGCCACCTGCTATGCTACTTATCGATTGCACTAGTTCTGCACACACTTCATCCATACTCTCACTATTGTGTTTTTATGCAAGGGTATTTGAGTGCGCGAAGGAAGCAAAAAGAAAGAGACAAGTTGTGCCAGCTTTCTAGCGATTAAGCGCGACACGTTCTGGCACGCTTTAAAGGGTGCGGTGTCGGCGAGATGGAGGCAGTGGCGTAGCTCTGGGGTTGATGACCTCGCTACTTAATGAACCACTGTTGGAAATATGCCCTAGAGGCAATAATAAAAGGATTATTATTATATTTCCTTATGCGTGATAATTGTCTTTTATTCATGCTATAATTGTATTATCCGGAAATCGTAATACGCGTGTGAATACATAGACCACAATATGTCCTAGTGAGCCTCTAGTTGACTAGCTCGTTGATCAATAGATAGTCATGGTTTCTGACTATGGACATTGGATGTCATTGATAGCGGGATCACATCATTAGGAGAATGATGTGATGGACAAGACAATCCTAAGCATAGCACAAGATCGTGTAGTTCGTTTTGCTAGAGCTTTTCCAATGTCAAGTATCTCTTCCTTAGACCATGAGATCGTGTAACTCCGGATACCGTAGGAGTGCTTTGGGTGTACCAAAGCGTCCTGGCGTAAGCTGGGTGACTATAAAGGTGCACTACGGTATCTCGAAAGTGTCATTGGGTTGACACGGATCGAGGCTAGGATTTGTCACTCCGTGTTACGAGAGGTATCACTGGGCCCTTTCGGTAGTGCATCATCATAATGAGCTCAAAGTGACCAAGTGTGCGGTCACGGGATCATGCATTATGATGCGAGTAAAGTGACTTGCGTGCTTGAGATTGAGCGAGGTATTGGGATACAAGCGATCGAATCTCGGGCAAGTAACATACCGTCGACAAAGGGAATAGTATCTGGGATTGCTTGAATCCTCGACATCGTGGTTCATCGATGAAATCATCGAGGAGTATGTAGGAGCCAACATGGGTATCAGATCCGCTGTTGGTTATTGACGAGAGCCGTCTCGGTCATGTCGCATGTCTCCCGAACCCATAGGGTCTACACACTTAAGGTTCGGTGGCGCTAGGGTTATTAGGAAGACTTGTATGTGATTACGAATGTTGTTGAGTCCGGATGAGATCCGGACGTCACGAGGATCTTGGAATGGCGGAGGTAAAGATTTATATATGAGAAGTTGTCAAGCGGACACGGAAAGTTTTGAGGTCATATCGGTATTATCTGGGGCCACGGAGGAGAGGTTCGGGGGTCCACGGGAGGTCACCCCTCTCGGAGGGCCTCATGGGCCTGAGGCGGGAACCAGCCTGGATGGCTGGGCGCTCCCCTTGGGCCCATGCGCCTAGGGTTGGGGAACCCTAGTGGGGCGCCCCTCCTGCCGCCGCCCCCCTCTAGATCTCATCTGAGGGGCAGCCTGCCCCATCCCTATAAATAGAGGGGTGAGGGAGGGCTGCAACACACTTCAAGGCGCAGCCCTCCCTCCCAACACCTCTCCTCCACCGTTGAGTGCTTGGCGAAGCCTGCCGAATCTTGCCTCTCCACCATCATCACGCCGTCGTCTGCTGCTGGAGCCTTCTTCCTCAACCTCTCCTTCCCCTTGCTGGATCAAGAAGGAGGCGTCATCCGTTCCGTGCGTGTGTTGAACACGGAGGTGCTGTCCGTTCGGCACTTGGTCATCGGTGATCTGAATCACGGTGATGCGATTCCATCATCACCGTTCCTTGAGCAGCTTCACTTGCGATCTACAAGTGGTATGTAGATGCAATCTCTCTCCATGACTCGTTGTAGATGAACTCATAGATTGATCTTGGTGAAACCGTGGGAAAATTTTAATTTTTTGCAGCGTTCTAACGGTGGCATCATGAGCTAGGTCTGTCGTAGTTCTCTATTGCAGAGTAGAACACAATTTTGTTGTGGGCGTAGATCTTGTCAACTTGCTTGCCGCTACTAGTCTTTTCTTGCTTCAGCGGCATTGTGGGATGAAGCGGCCGGACCGACCTTACGTGCGCTTCGTGAGACAGGTTCCACCGGTGACATGCACTAGTTGCATAAGGTGGCTAGCGGGTGTCTGTCTCTCCTACTTTAGTTGGGCGGATTAGATGAAAAGGGTCCTTATGAAGGGTAAATAGAATTTGACAAAATCACGTTGTGGTTATTAGTAGGTGAAAACATTCTTGCTAGAACCCAATTGCAGCCACGTAAAGATGCAACAACAATTAGAGGGCGTCTAACTTGTTTTTGCAGCAATTGTCATGTGATGTGATATGGCCAGAAGTTGTGATGAATGATGAATGATATATTGTGATGTATGAGATCATGTTCTTGTAATAGGAATCACGACTTGCATGTTGATGAGTATGACAACGGCAGGATCCATAGGAGTTGTCTTAATTATTGTATGACCTGCGGCGTCATTGATTCAACGCCATGTAAATTACTTTACTTCATTGCTAAACATGTTAGCCATAGTAGTAGAAGTAATAGTTGGCGAAACAACTTCATGGAACACGATGATGGAGATGATGGTGTCATGTCGGTGACAAGATGATCATGGAGCCGAAGATGAAGATCAAAGGAGCTATATGATATTGGCCATATCATGTCACTACTTTATATAATTGCATGTGATGTTTATTATGTTTTATGCATCTTGTTTACTTAGAGCAGCGGTAGTAAATAAGATGATCCCTTAGAATAATTTCAAGAAAGTGTTCCCCTAAGCGTGCACGTTGCTAAAGTTAAATGCGTTTCAAAGCACCGCGTGATGATCGGGTGTGATAGATCCTTACGTTCACATACAAGCGGGTGTAAGATAGTTTTACACATGCATAAACACTTAGGGTTAACTTGCGAGCCTAGCATGTACAGACATGGCCTCGGAACACAAGAGACGAAAGGTCGAACATGAGTCGTATGGAAGATCGATCAACATGGAGATGTTCACCGGCGATGACTAGTCCGTCTCACGTGATGATCGGACCACGGCCTAGTCGACTCGGATCATGTGACACTTAGATGACTAGAGGGATGTCAAATCTGGTGGGAGTTCATTAAATAATGTGATTAGATGAACTTAATTATCATGAACATTAGTCTAAAATCTTTGCAAAATGTCTTGTAGATCAAATGGCCAGCGCTCATGTCACCATGAACTTCAGCGTTCCTAGAAAACCAAGCTGAAAGGCGATGGCAGCAACTATTGGACTGGAGTGCGGAACACGAGGATCATCCTCATAGCAGCCAGAAACAATATGTCCTAGAAGCACCGCTGGGTGAAGCACCATCGAGAGAACCAAGACACTATGAATGCTTGGCGGTCTCGTCTTGATGATTACTCCCTAGTTCGTGCGGCATGCTTTACAACTTAGAACCGGGGCTCCAAAAGCGTTTTGAGCAACACGGAGCATATGAGATGTTAGAGGAGCTGAAAATGGTTTTCCAAGCTCATGCCGGGTCGAGAGATATGAAGTCTCCGACAAGTTCTATAGTTGTAAAATGGAGGAAAACAGTTACATCGGTGAGCACATACTCAAAATGTACAGGTTGCACAACCGCTTTGTCAGCTGGACATTAACCTCCCGGCCAGGCGGTCATTGACAGAATCCTTGATCGCTCCCACCAAGCTACAAGAGCTTTGTGATGAACTACAATATGCGAGGGGATGGTGAAGACCATTCTGAAGTATTCTCAATCTGAAGTCGTGAGAGGTTGAAATCAAGAAAGAACATCAAGTGTTGATTGTCAATAAAACCACTAAGTTCAAGAAGGGCAAGGGTAAGAAGAACTTAAGAAGGGCGGCAAGGATGTTGCGCGCCCGATAAACAAGTTGCGGGAAGAAGTCAAAGAATGGACCCAAACATGAGGCAGTGCTTTTATTGCAAAGGGAAGGGCCCTTTGGAGCGGAACTGCCCCAAATACTTAGCGGACAAGAAGGCCGGCAACACTAAAGGTATATTTGATATACATGTAATTGATGTGTACCTTACCGATTACTCGTAGTAACTCACAGGTATTTGATACGGTGCCGTTGCTCATATTTGTAACTCACGGCAGGAGCTGCGGAATAAGCGGAGGCTGGCGAAGGGCGAGGTGACGATCTTGCGTCGGGAATGGTTCCAAGGTCGATGTGATCGCCGTCGACACGCTACCTCTACATTTACCTACGGGATTAGTTTTAAACCTCAATAATTGTTATTTAGTGCCAAGTTTGAGCATGAACATTGTATCAGGATCTCGTTTAATGCGAGATGGCTACTCATTTAAATCCGAGAATAATGGTTGTTCTATTTATATGAGATATATGTTTTATGGTCATGCTCCGATGGTGAATGGTTTATTCTTAATGAATCTCGAGCGCAATGTTACACATATTCATAGTGTGAATACCAAAAGATGTAAAGTTGATAACGATAGTCCCGTACTTGTGCACTTTGCCTCCTTGGTCACATTGGTGTCAAGCGCATGAAGAAGCTCCATGCTAATGGACTTTTAGAGTCTCGATTATGAATCATTTGACACATGCGAACCATGCCTCATGGGAAAAATGACCAAGACTCCGTTCTCGGAACGATGGGCGAGCAACCAACTTATTGGAAATCATACATACCGATGTGTGCGGTCCAATGAGCGTTGAGGCTCGCGGAGGATATCGTTATGTTCTCACTCTCACAGACGACTTAAGTAGATATGGGTATGTCTACTTGATGAAACACAAGTCTGAGACCTTTGAAAAGTTGAAAGAATTTCAGAATGAGGTGGAGAATCAACGTGACCGAAAAATAAAATTCTTACGATCAGATCGTGGAGGAGAATATTTAAGTCGCGAATTTGGTACACACTTAAGGAAATGTGGAATCGTTTCACAACTCACGCCGCCTGGAACACCTAAGCGTAGCGGTGTGTTCGAGCGTAATGTCGCACTCTATTGGATATGGTGCGATCTATGATGTCTCTTACCGATTTACGCTATCATTTTGGGGATCGCTCTAGAGACAGCTACATTCACTTTAAATAGGGCACCGTCTAAATCCGTTGAGGCGACACGTATGAATTATGGTTTGGAAAGACACCTAAGCTATCGTTTCTAAAAGTTTGGGGATCACGATGCTTATGTCAAGAAACTTCAACTGAAAAGCTCGAACCCAGAGTCGAATCGTCTTCATAGGATACCCTAAGGAAACCATTGGGTATACCTTCTACCTTAGATCCGAAGGCAAGACCTTTGTTGCCAAGAATGGATCCTTTACGGAAAAGAGTTTCTCTCGAAAGGGTAAGTGGGAGGAAAGTAGAACTTCGATGAAGTACTACCTCTTGAATGGGAAAGTAGTGCAGCTCAAGAAAATGTTCTGTGGTGCCTACACCTCTTGGAGAGAAATTAATGATGATGATCAAGGTACTTGGATCAAGTTGCTCTTGAACCGTGGGTCCACAAGGACACGTTCCACACCAGTGGTATGCAACCTGTCACGGAAATCATGTTGTTGACAACAATGAACCTTGAACTATGAAGAAGCGATGGCGGGCCCAGATTCCAACAAATGGCTTGAAGCCATGCAATCGAGATAGGATCCATGTATGAAAACAAAGTATGGACTTTGACAGACTTGCCCGATGATCGGCGGCGATAGAAAACAAATGGATCTTTAAGAAGAAGGCGGATGGCGGATGGTAATGTCACCATCTATAAAGCTCGACTTGTCGCTAAGGGTTATCGGCAAGTTCAAGGGATTGACTATGATGAGACTTTCTCTCCAGTAGCGAAGCTTAAGTCCGTCCGAATCATGTTAGCAATTGCCGCACACTATGATTATGAGATATGGCAGATGGACGTCAAAACAGATTCCTTAACGGTTATCTTAAGGAAGAGTTGTATATGATGCAGCTGGAAGGTTTTGTCGATCCTAAGAATGCTAACAAAGTATGCAAGCTCCAGCGATCCATTTATGGGCTGGTGCAAGCATCTCGGAGTTGGAACATTCGCTTTGATGAGATGATCAAAGCGTTTGGGTTTATGCAGACTTATGGAGAAGCCTGCGTTTACAAGAAAGTGAGTGGGAGCTCTGTAGCATTTGTCATATTATATGTAGATGACATACTTTTGATGGGAAATGATATAGAACTCTTGGACATCATTAAGGCCTACTTGAATAAAAGTTTTTCAATGAAGGACCTTGGAGAAGCTGCTTATATATTAGGCATCAAGATCTATAGAGATAGATCGAGACGCCTCATAGGTCTTTCACAAAGCACATACCTTGATAAGATTTTGAAGAAGTTCAAAATGGATCAGTCAAGAAAGGGTTCTTGCCTGTCTTGCAAGGTGTGAGATTGAGCTCGGCTCAATGCCCGACCACGACAAAAGATAAAGAAGAGATGGCGTCATCCCTATGCCTCGGCCATAGGATCTATTATGTATGCCATCTTGTGTACCAGACCTGATGTAAACCTTGCCGTAAGTTTGGTAGGAAGGTACCAAAGTAATCCGGCAAGGAACACTGGACAGCGGTTAAGAATATCTGAAGTACACGAAAGGACAAAGGACATCTTTCTCGTTTATGGAGGTGACGAAGAGCTCGTCGTAAAGGGTTACGTCGGCGCTAAGCCCGACACACATCTGGATGACTCTAAGTCACAAACCGGATCGTGTATATGTTGAATGGTGGAGCGATGGCTGGTGCAGCTGCAAGTAGAAGCGTCATGGCGGGATCGGCGTGTGAAGCGGAGTACATGGCAGCCTCGGAGGCAGCGCATGAAGCAATTTGGGTGAAGAGTTCATCACCGACCTAGGAGTCATACCCAATGCGTGGGGCCGATCAAACTCTTCTATGACAACTTTGGAGCTATTGCACTTGCCAAGGAGCCCAGGTTTCACAAGAAGACCAGGAACATCAAGCATCGCTTCAACTCCATCCGTGAAAATGTTCAAGATGGAGACATAGAAATTTTCAAAGTGCATACGGATCTGAATGTCGCAGATCCGTTGACTAAACTTTCTCTTCATGGGCAAAACATGATCAACACGAGAACTCTATGGGTGTTCGATTCATCACAATGTAACTAGATTATTGACTCTAGTGCAAGTGGGAGACTGTTGGAAATATGCCCTAGAGGCAATAATAAAAGGATTATTATTATATTTCCTTGTTCATGATAATTGTCTTTTATTCATGCTATAATTGTATTATCCGGAAATCGTAATACTGCGTGTGAATACATAGACCACAATATGTCCCTAGTGAGCCTCTAGTTGACTAGCTCGTTGATCAATAGATAGTCATGGTTTCACGACTATGGACATTGGATGTCATTGATAACGGGATCACATCATTAGGAGAATGATGTGATGGACAAGAACAATCTAAGCATAGCACAAGATCGTGTAGTTCGTTTTGCTAGAGCTTTTCCAATGTCAAGTATCTCTTCCTTAGACCATGAGATCATGTAACTCCCGGATACCGTAGGAGTGCTTTGGGTGTACCAAGCGTCTGGCGTGGCTGGGTGACTATAAAGGTGCACTACAGGTATCTCGAAAGTGTCATTGGGTTGACACGGATCGAGGCGGGATTTGTCACTCCGTGTTACGAAGAGGTATCCTTGGGCCCTTTCGGTAGTGCATCATCATAATGAGCTCAAAGTGACCAAGTGTCTGGTCACGGGATCATGCATTCTGATGCAGTAAAGTGACTTGCGATGCGAGATTGAGCGAGGTATTGGGATACCGGCGATCGAATCTCGGGCAAGTAACTATACCGTCGACAAAGGGAATAGTATCTGGGATTGCTTGAATCCTCGACATCGTGGTTCATCCGATGAAATCATCGAGGAGTATGTAGGACCAACATGGGTATCGAGATCCCTCTGTTGGTTATTGACGGAGAAGCCGTCTCGTTCATGTCGCATGTCTCCCGAACCGTAGGGTCTACACATAAGGTTCGGTGGCGCTAGGGTTATTAGGAAGACTTGTATGTGATTACGAATGTTGTTGAGTCCGGATGAGATTCGGACGTCACGAGAGTACGGAATGGTCGGGAGGTAAAGATTTATATATGGGAAGTTGTCAAGCAGACAGGAAAGTTTGAGGTCATATCGGTATTGTCTGGGGCCACGGGAGGTTCGGGGTCCACGGGAGGGCACACCTCTCGGAGGGCCTCATGGGCCTGAGGGCAGGAACCAGCCCTGGAGGATGGCGCCCCCTTTGGCCCATGCGCCTAGGGTTGGGGAACCCTAGTGGGGCGCCCCCACGTGCAGGGGCAAGCCCCCCTCACAGCCGCCGCCCCCTCTAGATCTCATCTAGAGGGCTGGCCTGCCCTTCCCCTATAAATAGAGGGGTGAGGGGGGCTACAACACACTTCAAGCGCAGCCCTCCCTCCCAACACCTCTCCTCCTTCGTTGAGTGCTTGGCGAAGCCCTGCCGAGATCTTGCCTCTCCACCATCATCACGTCGTCGTGCTGCTGCTAGAGCCTTCTTCCTCAACCTCTCCTTCCCCCTTGCTGGATCAAGAAGGAGGAGACATCATCTGTTCCGTACGTGTGTTGAACACGGAGGTGCTGTCTGTTCGGCACTTGGTCATCGGTGATCTGAATCACGGTAGTCACGACTCCATCATCACCGTTCCTTGAGCGCTTCCGCCTGCGATCTACAAGTGGTATGTAGATGCAATCTCTCTCCATGACTCGTTGCTTAGATGAACTCATAGATGGATCTTGGTGAAACCGTAGGAAAAATTTTAATTTTACATAGCGTTCTAACACCACCACCCAGTGCTTGCTTTAACCAGCGGTGTCATATGTGGTTGCATGTTCCATATGGTGTCTAGCTTGTATTTGAAAGGCTGAAGTCGGTCTTTATTAAGATAAGGAAAGATATTTTTACATGAACCACCATCCGTGAGCACGGAAGACAAATAGCTAGTCGAGGGCCTTGGCGAGCAGTGACAAGCCCAACAAAACAGGCATCACAGGAAGCCAACTAAAAAGCTGCGATGATGGCGAAACAGCCCGCCTCTTACCAGGCTCTCGGGTCCTAGATGATCATGTTCACCACTCCAGCGGATGTCTAGCTGTATTGCTTCCAATTTGGTTAAGCGCATCTGCTTAGCTTACACATTATACCTTTGAATATGACATGCCTTTACTTTTTTGGTACATACTAGTACATCGTGTATTAACCATGTTCTTACATCAAACTAATGTTCTTGTGTATCCCTCATCAATCACTTATAATGAGGCAGGCATGCAAGGGGACTACTCCTCATTTAAAGAATGCAGCGTCAGCCTCCGACATGATTCTCAAAAGCGAAATGCTAGATGAAGATAGTGAGCGTAGCTACTGTAGTTGATTCAGACATTTCCCTACACTAGCATCGCAGTGCTTGCTCTAACTTGGCAGCATGATATGTGGTTGCATCTTGCATATGGTTTCTAGATTGTAATTCTTCCAATCTGGTTAAATTGCATGTGCTAGTGCCTTAGCTTATACTCCTGTAAATGTGACATTATACTGTTAATGTGACATGCCTTCTATATTTAGTACATAGTACATCATCTATTAAGCATGTCCTTACATAAAACTATTGTTTTTTTGTATCCGCATCAATCAATATGATGAGACACCTTTAGTATATGCGGTGCGATATTAGTTGCATCTTTCATATGATTTATAGCATCTGCTGCTTCTAATTTGTTGAAATTCCATTTATGATGGGATGCTTTTAACTTAGCGAGTCATATTGGTTACATCTTTCATGTGGTGTCTAGCTTGCAATACTTCTTATTTGCTGGAATGGTTTACCTTAGTTTACACAAACAGTTGTGAACATGCCATGCCGTCCTGTTTTCATACATATTCCATCCTGGTAGCATGTGTTTGCCTTACATCAAAGTAGTGATTGTCGGTATCATGCATGAATGAGTTACGAAGAAGAATTTTATTACTTTTTCTTGTTGGTTTTACTTGACAATTCAAAATCAATAAAGCGGAAGGAAGTTAGCAAGGCAGCGGATAAAGTGCTCCTTCAAGCGGAGGGCCTCTCTCACAGTTTCTACTCCTCCACACCCCCAAGATGATTTCCAAGACAACACATGCATAGACACTCAACAAAGCTGTGTTTATGATGAGCACGTCTCCCCTAGTGCAGCATCATGGTGCTCCCTCTAACTTAGCCTTTGTTATATGTGGTTGCATGTTATGTGTGATGTCTAGCTTGTATTGCTTCTAATTTTGTTGAATTCCATCTGCTTACTTTACATTATACTTGAATAAGACCGTGTTCCTGTTTCTAGAACATACAATATCATCTATCACACCATGTTCTTACATCAAATTACTACTGTTGTGTAACCTGCAACAATCACTTATCGTAAGACACGTTTGACTTGGTGTGCTATAGGTTACATCTCACATTCTTTTCTAGCTTGTACTAATAATTTGTTGAAATGGCACTTATGATGAGACAGTTTCAACTTGGTAGAGTGATATTCGTTGCATCTTTCATATGGTGTCTAGCTTTCATTGCTTCTAATTTGTTGAAATGCCTTCTCCTTAGTTTACACATCATAAGCTGTGAATCACATAATGGCACTTGAGGAGTTCGGACTAGGGGTGTCAGGATAGCGAACTATCATCATCGGCGGACTCCAAGACTATGAAGATACAAGATTGAAGACTTAGTCTCGTGTCAGGATGGGACTTTCCTTGGCGTGGAAGGCAAGCTTGGCGTCTGGATATGTAGATCTCCTACCATTGTAACCGACTCTGTGTAACCCTAGCCCTCTCCGGTGTCTATATAAACCGGATGGCTTTAGTCCATAGGACGAACAACAATCATACCATAGGCTAGCTTCTAGGGTTTAGCCTCTTTGATCTCGTGGTAGATCCACTCTTGTAACACACATCATCAATATTAATCAAGCGGGGCGTGGGTTTTACCTCCATCAAGAGGGGCGAACACAGGTAAAACATCGTGTCCCTTGTCTCCTATTACCATCCGCCTGAGCCTTGCAGTTCGGGACCCCCTACCGAGATCCGCGGTTTGACACGACATTGGTGCTTTCATTGAGAGTTCCTCCGTGTATGCCGCGCCAACAGGCTGATGGCTCCTTTGATCATCAACAACAAGCGGTCGGTGAGACTTTTCTCCCGGACAGATCTTCGTGTTGGCGGCTTTGCCTGCGGGCCAATTCGCTTGGACATCTGGAGCAGATCAGCTTCGCCCCTGGCGTCGAGTCAGATTTGGAAGATTTAAACTATCTGGCCGATATCGCGGAGACTTGATCTTGATGGATTCGAGCACGCAATAGCAGCGCTACTTTGTCTCGATGGGCATGATCTAGCTCTGCAGCGAGCGATTGCCACGGAGGCGCACGAGAATCCGCTCCGACCCTTAATCCGGGCGGACTCCCCGATCGAGGATGAGTGGTTGGACACCGCCTCGGGGCTTTAATCTCTATGGCGATCGAGCGAACTCCATCCCTGTCGCTGCGAAGACCTCGACTCGGTGCGGACTCCTCTCCGGACTCCGAACCCTCAGCGCCCTTGCCCTTGTCGAATCCGATTAGGCGCCCGTTATGGAGTTCACGACCGCGGACATCTTCGGCTTTTCGCCCTTGGCGACATCCTGAATTCACTAAAGTCTCTCTCTTTATCCGGAGAGCCCTGGCGGACTATGAGCAGGAAGGTTTGGATGCGGATGATGAAGAAACTCAATGCCTACCACCACCACTTCATAGCCAGCAGCCGAAATCTTACGGCGTGCTCGATTTCGACTCGAAGGCATCGGCGGTATGGGCGGCGATGTAGGAACAACAATGAACCAACACCTATAGGATCTTTGGACAACCTCATCCCATGATGTATACATGGTGGATACACCTAAAGGAAATGAAGGCGAGGAACAGCGGGGCGCCCACGAAGGATAAATCCCTCGGCAGTCAAAGCGGCAACATAAGCGCCGAACAAAGTCCGCCTCAACAAAGACCCAGCCATAGAGCAGGGTGAACGGTGGACAACGAACAAGCTATCGAGCAATCGTCCGAACAAGACAACATGGATAAACAATCTGTCCCGGCGAAGACAACAGTCCGGATGATCTCACGCCGGACAAACCATTGGAACAAAATGACCTCCGAGAAAAGGCTCGTCGCCCGCTGCGCGTAGCTGAAAAAGCAAGCGGAAGCTCAAAACAGCGGAAGATGCACTCGAGTTAGATGGAGCAAAGTATTCAGCACCTTGCGAATAAATCTGGCGACGATCGCCCGAACAAGAAACTACCGAAAGAATGCTCTGCCGAATTGAAGAGGAGGCCTTAGAGCCCCACAATTAAAAAGCAAGAAGGCCACCGGTCGGATGGGCGACCTCACGGCAAAAAGAAGGCGGCGAATGGTGCGCACACAAGCCAATATCACGATCCGCCTAAGTTCACATCAAAGGATGGCCCGATTAGGTCCATCTATGGGCCAGAAAACACGCTCGTCAAAGCAATGCAACACGCCAAAATTCCGAAAACACGGCACACCCAAATATGAGGCGCACACCCCTATGTTTCACCGATGAGGTCTTTGGATCATGAATTTCAGTGAGATTCAAACCCGTAAACATAGAGGCATCTGACGGAACAACAGACCACAGAGTCTGGATTGAGATTACATCCTCCACATACACATGGCTAGAGGAGATGATCTCCACACCATAAAATACTTACCCCTTAAACTCAAAGGGTAGCTCGGCATTGGCTTAAGAGCCTCCCGAAAATACCATTGGGCGGGAAGAGCTCGAGGATGCATTTGGGCAAATTTTGAGGGACCTCGTCGCCCTCCGGGCCTTGAGCGATCTAAGTCACATAACTCAACAGCCGGAGAGTCAGCCGGAAGTGCAGAATAGGTTCCTTACTAAAAAGAGCCAAATAGTCGATTGTCCAGGACGCGAAGCCTTAGCAGCTTTCAAACACAGCGTCCAGGGCGAATGGCTCGGCGGAACACCTCGGCCAAGAAAAGCCAAGAACAATGGCGCATTAACAAGCCTCATGACCGCTTTTGCGCGAGGGAAGACAGCTGGCTGGCTAGATGCAGCACCAGCGACCGAGTACATCGAAATCAGGGATAGAAATGGGAAATCACGGCGAGAAAAGATCAGCGCCGAATAAGGAAAATGACCCAAATAATGCGGCGGTCAATGCGGTTTAAAATCTCGGCGAACAACAAAACACTGCCCTAAAGGATAACGGTGACGAGCTATCCAACCTAAACAAGATTACGGATAGGTATGTCAAATACATGGTACCTCAGGGAAGCCCATAAACCATACCCACGAGTTGTTGGGTCTTCAAGCAGTCCGGCCGACTTAACGCCGAACACAAGGGCTCGACACACCAAGTGAAAGTAGCCGAAACCCAAAAGCAGCACTCCGGAAAACAAAAGACTTTCCCACTAGAAGTCAAAACAGTGAACTCACTTCATGTGATAACACCGCGGCACCTGCCATACCGGGACACCGTCCGCATAATGGGGATAGAACCTACAAAATTAGCTATAGAAGCACTTCCTTCAAAGGAATGGCGCGGACCTTCTTTATTATACTGGCTCTGTACCACTAGAGGTTGTGTTGGTTCATCAACAACCCCGTCACGGAAGCTCCTCCCCATCGCCCCATTCAGCGGTAGCCCTTAAGCACTCTTGAGGCGTACAACTTTCGCCCTTTAACGCAATACCGCATTATGCATCTCTAACACTTAAAATGCCGGTCCACAGCGGCATCATCTCGTTAAAAGGAAGTAATAAGTGTCACTTGAGCACGGAAGAGCGGGAGACTACCTTGACAGCCCCAGCTATCCGGCTACGCTAGGCAATGAACTGAATCGGTCATTCAAACCCCGGACACGGTTAGGCAGAGTCGAGTGCCTACTAGCGGCATACCCCCATCGAGGGCGCATACATGTATAACAAGAGACAATAAAGCTCAATGTTATTTAATTCTTGAACCGTACTCTGTTTATTTAATATTAAGTACACCTTTCGCGACCCTTTTTCTTTCAAACTAAGTTCCTCTCTTTTGACGGATGAACAACATACTACACCCGTCCGAGGATATAGCTGCGGAGACATAGGCGCGGGGCGTGCGATAAGGACCCGTTGCAAGATTCTTTTGATTAAGACCTGCGTAAACCTTTTTCCTTGTCTCTTGTTGATATACATCCCCGGTTCCTTAATGTAACGAGGAGGAGGCTGGTGCTTTGGCATTGGCGCACCATAATTTTCTTGCGTACCTAGACACCAGGGCTTAGGGCATTATTCTGCCCATTTTCATAAGGACCGAATACCTTAGGGAGTATTGGCGTCTCGAGATTAGGCCTTATATGCATCAGCTCGAATCATGTCTTTGGTCAAATGTTGGGTTGCGGCTCCTGTGTTTTGCTGCCTTACGTTCCGTTTTCACGGCTAGCAGCGGCACCGGAGAACTCTGCGATTGTGCCCCGGTTGGCGAGCGAGCACCTCGATGAAAGCGAAAACTGTCATGATATAGCGAGTGGTCAACCACTCGATGACTCACAGGAATGTTTAGGATTCCTCCGCATTAACGAAGGACGGTTTTGGTCGGGCACACTCGCACCCAATTGGGAGAGTGCGGTGCCCCGAGGGGGCTATATAGTAGCCCCACCCTTGAACTCCTATGGCTAAGTGAAAGTGATAAAGCATTATAGTCCGGTTGCCTGGTTTGCTACGCTATCACCTCCTTAACAGGACCAAGGCGTTGGATTAAGTGTGAAAAAGCGCTTTTTTGCAAACACCCCGCACTATGTGCGTGGGGGCTGAAACCAAGGACTGCCATCTTTCGAGTTATATACACATATACATAAGCGGCCGCCTGAGAGTAGTTTACTACTTGAGCACAAGTATAAAAAGCACTTATATTACATTGAAACATTGTTTTCACAAATCATACATGTCATTAAACATAATATCCTTGAGCACTTGCGTCTCTATTAAGCAGCGCCGGAGACTTCTTCAAAGTAGTGCTCGGCGGTACTCGACCTCTGTCCGAATCACGGGATGCAACGTCGGTGGCCTTCATCTCTGCCAGTATGTCTTGACACGGGAAAGAGCCATCCGCGCTCCCTCAATACCGCCCGATCGCTTCATTGCATCGTCGGCGGCACCGCGCAAGCTGCTGCACTAAAGCAAAATAGCTCTTTGGCTGGGGTCCGTCCAGCCACAAGTGAGTCAAGACATGCTTCATGGCAAATCCGGACAATCGATTCAGCTTCGTCCCATTACGGCCAACCCGATCGGTCGCGGCGGAAGGGCGCTCGGACTATGGAATTGCGACCAATATAGCTCTTCCCTACATGCCCCTTACGGCCCGGAAGAGCTCAACGCGTCCTGGCGCTTCGCCGCCAAGTCGAGATAAGCATCCTCACGAACTCCACAATTTATCAGCGAGCATACTTTGGATCTGTATATTTCCTCCGTGGCGAAAGCGGTTCTCCGGCTGCAATTGCCCGACGACTCAGCTCCTCCTTGGCAGCTCTCAAAGCCGATTGGGCATTCTTGGATTGGCGGCGGCCTTCTTTAAACCCTCTTGTTCCGCAGCGTTCCTTTTCAAGAAGCTGCAGCGTCGGTAGTATTCCTTAACTTTTGGCCATATCGGCCATCTCCTCTTTAACCGGCGGTGAGCAGCCCGTTCAGCTTCTAGCTCTTCGTCGCCTTCTGTGACCGCATTACTAATTCTGGCTTGCTCTTTCGCTCGGGCGAGTTCGCCGCAGCTCCTCCGCAGCGGCACCATCGCATTAAGCATACAAACGATGAGACATGGGCGTCAAGCTCCCTTACAAGGTGTCCGCATAAGTCGCATACCTTGTGCCTCGTCAAACCGTTTATTAACCAGCGCGATGTCGCATCCGCCTCGTCAAGTTGCCGCTTTAGTTCGGCATATTCAGCAATCCGGCTGGCCTCGGACGCCCGCCACCTGTTCGGGGGCGGCGATATGTCATAGCGAAATTTGATCCTCGGCACATTGTCAATTTTGACAACATACCAAGTCTCGAGGGCTACTATCTATACAAAGGCGCATTTATATGCATAGCTGCCGGAAGGTACATCATTTTGCGTACCTCAAACCCGTCGATAAGCTTCGGCGGCTTCATGCAATCCGCTCTCCGGATGCAATTCTTTCAATCACCGTACCCATTGAAACGCGGTGATCCTCTGAAATAACCGCTTCGCCCGAGCAGATCCTTCAGCTCCTCCGACCGCCCGCCACTTGGCGCGGACCTTCCACCTCGGGTGCATCCGCCTCACATGAGGTGCGGCAGGTGGAAGCGTTCGCTCTCCATCATCTCCGGAAGAAGATCCCCGAAGCGAGCTCTGCTGAGAAGGGCTGAAGTCCGAACTACAAGGTACCATTTCGGTTATCCTCATGAATAAATCTGAGGATGTTCCTTATTTACAAGACCCCTTCTTTTTACTTACGGCTGGTTTGGAGGCTGATCCCTTGAGGAAATAATGCAGCTGGGTTACTTCCCGGCGCGGACTCTGCCGAAGATTCCTTCCCCCTCTTTGAGGCCTTGACCTCCGGATCTTCGAGGCGGTCCTCTTCTCCCCTCGGAAGGTGGGACTCTTAATCCCTCCTTCCTTGATATCCTCCTTCCTTGAGGCGGTTGCTTCCCGCTCCCCTTCGCCTTCTTCAAAAGCGCGACCTTGACATCTTGGTGACATGGGATCGGCGTGGTCTGGGAGGAACCGGACACCTTATTAACTTTTCCTTGGCTATCCACTCCTGTTCAAAAGCGGCTCCTTTAAAGGGCATATATATATGAAATAAATGAATGAATAAGCTTGTCCGGTTATAGGACTACTTACTTAGTATCAGGCGATTGCAGCTTAGTCCTGCATCCTCGGTCAAGTCCGGACACTTCTCTTGTGATCCGAAGAACAGTTTATACATCTCCACAGGCGTCGTGCCCATAAAATTTTGGAGGCTCGTGGTCCCTCGGTTGAATTCCCACAGGCGGAGGCGGCGTTGCAGGGCTGAAGGCGCGGATCACCATAACCTGCGCCCTGCAGCAGTTGATCCCTCTTTCTGGAGATCTCGAATCACGGCCTGCGGCGAGAGCGTCCTTGGGCGGCCCCAGTCAGCCTGTTGACCCATGATGCCGGCCGCTGTGGTGGACTGGCGGAAGGTAGGGGCGCCGCCCATTTGGTGCCCACAGGGGGCGGTGATATAAAACCACTCCCGTTGCCAACCAAGCTCCTCTTGAAAAGAGCCCTCGAGCCACAGACATCAGCACATTTGCTTATGACCGCCCCTCCGCACTCCTCTTGCTGCCCCTTGATCATCTTTGGCTCCACCTTGAAGGTCTTGAGCCACAATCCAAAGTGGGGGTAATATGGAGGAAGGCCTCACATCGACAATGAATGGCGAGATATGGAGGATGGACTCGGTTCAAGTCATGGAAATCAAGCCCATAATAAAACATGAGCCCCGCACAAAGGGGTCCGTCGGAAGCCTAAACCCGAAGGAAGTGGGACCACGAACACCACGTTCTCGCCGGGCTCAGGAGTGGGAATGACCTGCTCTGGAGCAGGCAGCCTATCACGAGATCTCGCCGGTTAGATACCTAGCGTCTCGCAGCTTTAGCACATCTTCTTACGTGCGGAGGAAGACATCCATCGGCCGTGCTGGTGGGAGCGGACATCGTCGAAAGTCAAGCGCTGAATCTGAAGCTTTGGGTGTTGGAACTTCGAAGCGAAGCGAACTTCGATGGAGGTGTAAAGAAGAAGAGGGCCTTGGTCTCATCATAAAGAGCTTGAATACCAGAGCCCACCCATGGTCGATTAGGACTGCGCGCCGATAGAAGGCAGGCCAGCGGGCATGGTTGGGTTACGTGCGTATTGATGAGAATCCCGGAATAAGGGGCACGATCTACGCTTTGATAAGGCGTGCCAAGAAACCGCCTCGCTAAACACGCTGAGGTGGAACAATAAAAAATGATTCATATAAAGGCCTGGCCGTGGTGTGATGTCACGCCGCGGAATACGTCAGCGAGTCTGTGCAAAAATTATTCTCTCTCACGGTGTTATGTGGAACTTGTTTTGCGAGCGGACACTATCCTTGTGTTCAAAACCTTCTATGAAGTATTGGAGGAGGAACCGCCTCGCAATGCGAAGACAATCAACGCGCCCGGACTCATCGTCATTGAAGCCGGGTTCGAGGGGCTAGTGAGGAGTTCGGACTAGGGGTGTCCGGATAGCGAACTATCATCATCGGCGGACTCCAAGACTATGAAGATACAAGATTGAAGACCGTCCCGTGTCCGGATGGGACTTTCCTTGGCGTTGAAGGCAAGCTTGGCGATCTGGATATGTAGATCTCCTACCATTGTAACCGACTACTGTGTAACCCTAGCCCTCTCCGGTGTCTATATAAACCGGATGGCTTTAGTCCATAGGACGAACAACAATCATACCATAGGCTAGCTTCTAGGGTTTAGCCTCTTTGATCTCGTGGTAGATCCACTCTTGTAACACACATCATCAATATTAATCAAGCAAGGCGTGGGTTTTACCTCCATCAAGAGGGCCCGAACACAGGTAAAACATCGTGTCCCTTGTCTCCTGTTACCATCCGCCTAGGCCGCACAGATTGGGACCCCCTACCGAGATCCGCGGTTTGACACCAACAACACTAATGACGAGAGACCTCTAACATGGTAGTGTGATGTTGTTTGCATCTTGCATATGATTTATTTCTTATCTTGCTTCACATTTGTTTAGCGCCATTTATCTTTGAGACAACATTAACTTGGCGAGGCGATATTTGTAGCATCTTTCATATGGTGTCTACCTTCCATTGCATTGCTTCTAATTTGGTGAAATGTCTTCTTCTTAGTTTACACATCATAGTTACGGTTATCTCTTCCGTCCTGTTTTTCATACATATCACATCCTCCTATCATGTGGTTGTCTAACATCAAAGTTTGGTTAAATCGCATCACGCATCAATTTGTTACGAAGAACTAAATTGTTATTCGTTTTCTTGTAGAAACTTGACTTAACATAGCGAGAGAAAGAGGAAGAACAAAATGGCAGGGAATGAGAAGCGGATGAATCCTGCAGATTCTCTTGAATGCTGATGGTGCGATAGAAGGTGAAAGTCAGCGGAAAATTCTACAAACATGGCATCCCATGCTACACGAGCTGCAAAAAAGCCAAGCAGAAACAAATAGCTGCCACCAAACAAGCGAGAAACAGCCCTAGTTCTTGCAACACCTACCACGGTACTACCGGTGCCCGACATACTCGTGTGTCGAAGTGAGCTAGCTAGCACGTTCCCAAGCTCCTTGCCACGACACTACTTCCCAAGCACTCTTGACCTTGAAGACGAGTTGGCAATATCAGATGAACCTTGTGAGCTTCAACAGCAAGAAGGTAGTTCTGAGTCAAATTCTGATTGCATGCTTCTTTATATGTAGTCTCACGGTTTGATGTACACTAACACTTCCTATGTTTGTTGTTGGACTAGCACCTAGGCACAAGAGAAACAAACATCAGGGATAATGCTTGATAGGTTAACTAAATCTAGAGGAGGAAGAATGGAGATCCGTTTTGAGGCAGGTTTAAAAAGGCCACGTGATGCTCTGAGTCAGCCAAGTTAGTATCGAGGCGGTTGTTGCCGTTAGGTGTCATGTCGTATCCTCAAACATGGATTGATACAGGGAATGACAAAAGCGAAACCAGTTCTACACCTTCCTCAACCATTTATCGTAAAGTATGGTTATGTATGGAAACTAGTAAAATCGTCTTGCTCTGTCCCATACTTTCTAGGTTCTTGATAATGAGACTCTCATAATTTTCAACAGATGAGGTTCAAGTTGGATAGCCAAGATGATGCAACGGACAAGCTTGCACCCATGTTTTC